>CM018051.1:37549176-37694176 GCA_008638375.1 Nyssa sinensis | reverse complement strand
TAACTCGATATTTCTAACTGATTTCCCCACCATTTGAACTGATTCTTTTTGCTAAATGTTCCTTATTTCATAGTGATTCAGTCCCTACTATTAATATCTTAATATCATGCTTAAATGGTAAAGACAGAAATACGATTTCTTACCTGGGTTTTTCTTGGGTTTATCCTTGGCAACCCCTTGAACCCCTTTGTTTCTGCTTCACTTCTATCTCTTCTTCTCTTCTTCAGTCCTTCGTTCTCTCTTTTCCTTTCCAACCTCTCAACTCACAAACCTGTATATATATATATATATATATATATATAGATAGAGAGAGAGAGAGAGAGAGAGATAGAAACATTCCACCGCCTCTCTCTCTCTCTCTCTCCTTTGCAGTCAGCCTTGACTGCAGTGAACCATCCATTAAACCCTAACCATCCACGTACCATGAATGCTATACATATATATATATATATGTGTGTGTGTGTGTGTGTGTGTGTATAAGACCACTTGCACCAAAGTCGGTGGCCTTGGTGCTTTCCTCTCAGCCGCACAACACACACACACACACAGTGACATATACATACACTTGATTACACTCACGTGGCCTCACATATTGCATGGCAGCCCTCTTTCCCTCCTTCCCTTCTTCCTTTCTTTACTTTTCATTTTCTTTTTATGTAATATACATAAATATATACTACACAATATTCATACATATATTTATACTATATGTATTTTTATACACAAATAAAATACATATTTTTATACGTTAAATATATCCATAGTCTTGCATATAAATTCATTTATAATAGCGCATGCATACATTGATTTTAGACGTACTACGTGTCTGAGAAATATGTTTGTGCATGGGAATGCGTGCATGCATGCATTACGATGTTTGGTCTTAAGGTGCTCGGGTGTTGCTCGGCACTAGATATACTAAGTAAACCCTTCACATCACTCAATCGTTTGGTTCCATGAAATACTATGATATAAAGCTCAAACAGCTCACATTACACTATTCAATCGATTGACCTCGGTAAACGTGTCGTATCCCGAGTCAGGATATCACACCAATCATCACCTCCCTATATGGAGACACTACATGTGTCTTTCATAATGTTCGTCAATTACTTTACGTACTTATTATTCCATCCTCAAGACTACCCTAACCCATAGCACTAAAGTATCATGTCAAATCTTAATATTCTCTATGGCTGATTGTATATTAGCTTACACATCGGTTACTCATTTGCCCAAACAGATATCAAAAATGTGTTCCCGGGACTAAAAAACTCTAAGGAGGCCCTATCATATTTTTCTAATTCATTTGAATGTCTTTTAAACTCATAAGAGAATTTTTGTAATTTATCGGACAAGTTACACATCTACCGAGACACCGTCTCACAAAACTGACATTAGAATCAGATCTAGAAAATCCAAAAACGTTAAGATGTCCTTTTTATATTTTATTAACCCTTCTAAGTATTTGTTCCATGCCTAGAGGCATTCTATTAATTTCACATATTTATATGGGACCACCTCGAGTCCCTATTCATTATCCTGATACCATATTTGAGTTTTTGGCCTCCAAAAATATTAGAAACATCTCTTTTAGATCTTAATTTGACTTTTAATTGCTTAATATAAGTCTAGGGATATAATCTTCATTGTACCAATTTAGGTAGGACCATTATCGGGTCCTAATTTGTTGCAATCTGACATTATATTCGAGTTTTGGGGGCCCAAAAACCTTGGGATAGCCCTTTCTAAATTTTAATTAGCCTTTATATTTCTTAATTTAGCATTAGGAGTATTTTCGTAATTTTTTATATTCATATAGGACCAACCCGAGTCTCAAAATGTCCAAACTGATTCCACCATTGAATTTGGAATGCTCAAAAACCTTAAGAAAGCCCATTTTTGTATTTTAATTGACTTTATATTCAATTTCAATAGAAGTCGGCTTCTTTGTAATTTCTTTTAAAATTAGCTCATGGATTTGTAAATGAAAAGAGAAAATGAAAACAAAAAATGGAAATGAAAAGAAACCTAGTTAGGTTCTCTCTCACTGCACAAGGGTTACACACACATTTACGTATACAAATACACTTACAAGCATACAATAAACTATAATAATTCATAACAAAAACCCATAAGACCTTTAAAAGTTCCTACGTATTGCAGACGTCTAGAGAGAGAAACTGTTGAGGAGAGAGAAAGCTTTAGTCTAAAGCTTCAATGGCTACTAATCTTCACCTAACCATTGCCACCTTTCTTCTTCTCTTTTTCCTCCTCTTTCTTTTCCCTTTCTTCTATTTTCTTTTCTTTTTTCCTCCTCCTTCTTCTCTTCTCTTCTTGGTTTCAGCTCTATAGTATGTTATACACACACAACACATACTGTATTTCACACACACACACACACACACACACACTCATGTATCCCACACTCCTTATCTCTCTCTCTCTCTTAGCCCCACAACACAGACAACACACGCACACAACCCTTTTCACAGTCTCCCTTTCTTTTCTTCTCAAAAAAACATTCCATGCATATTTCGGCCATGTGAGAGGTAGAGAGCGATAGAAAGAGATTTGAAATCTAAAAAAAAAAAAATAGAGTTCAGCTGCAAGGGAGAGAGAGAGAGAGAGAGAGAGAGAGGAGAGAGAGACAGTGCGACAGAGAGAGATAGAAAGAGAGAAAGAAAGTGAGTTGATGGCTTGTCCATCAATTGTCAAAGTGCCATTTTTTGTCCCCGTAAGGTGCACCCTCACACACACAATCCACTCTCTCCCACCACTGCATCTTTGACATGTGTCATATTCTAAATATCCTACTTACCTTCTTAGAGAAGCTTTTTATGCTTCTCGAGGCACCACATGGCCAGTTAGCCAACTATGCGCGCACACGTGCTTGAAACTAAATTGTCTAAAAATCAAACCAAAATTAACACCCTAGCTAATTTTGAAGCTCTAATTCCAAATATGTAATCCGTTTCTGAAAATTCCTTTAGTTGGATTTTCATATTTATCTGTGTCATGTAGATGACTATGTAGTCCCTAGGCTCACACCAGTCCCGCATAAATCACCAAACCTTTATTTAAGGTTTATTGTATCATATTGATGACTTATACACTTATTTCACAATCCATGTGACAGATCTTCAATTTATTTTCAGTCTAACCTCTCTTTATGTTAGCAATTTACCGAATTCTTAAGAAGAAAACAGTGAAACTGCATTAATGCGCAGCCAAACAGGGCCTAAGCCCGAAATATGGAAAAGGGACCAAAAATTGTGGCCAAGATGAACCTTGAGATGTCAGGAACAATCTCAGTTGAAAACAGTAGCTATTGATCCAGCCAAAAATCACGAAATTAAAAGAAAAGAAGTGCAGAAAACTAAGGTTTAACAGGGGAGTATTGAAGAAGACGACGAGTCGACTCGTCGTTATGAATCGAGTACGTGAGCTAACTCGGCCACGTGTCAAACAACGGGAGGACCACCATTTAAGTTGAACGGTGCCGTTTTGGATTAGGTTAAAACGTCCAAAGACTAAACTGAACCGATCGGTTCAATGCTGAAATAAACCGGTTTAGGGTTTTTAACCTGAAACCCTCCGGTCCAGTGAGTAATTAAATGAAAATAAAATCGAAATTCTGTTTAATTACAAAATGACCCCAACAGTTTTAGGAAATTCAACTCTGGCCCAGATTCTGGAATTTTATTCCATTTATACCCCTGATAAATTAATAAATAATAAATTAAATTATTTAATTAATTTATTAATTAAATAAAAATGACCAAATTACCCCTAGGTCATAAATAAGTCAAACGGAGTCCGAATAAAGTAAACGAATAGTGAATTTTGACTACTTTGGACGTTCCGAACTCAATGGTGTGGTCCGTTTTACGAGACGAGGCTTCAAAAATTACGATACGTTAAAGTACAAATTACCAAATTGCCCCTAATGTAGTCGATGCCCAAATAAGACAAGTTATTAGTGTAATCTTATTCTCTTGGGCCTTCTGAGGTCAACAGTGAGGTCCGATTCACGAGACGGGACTCCGAAAAATATGACGCGCGAAATGACCAAACTACCCCTAAGGTACCCGAAGCCCAAATGAAACTAAAAGATAGTCTATTTTGACTATGTCGGACATTCCAAACCCAACGGTGAAGTCCATAACACCAAAATAGGTACTGAAAATTTAGTCACATATAAAATAAAACTCATCAAGTCACCACGAGTTGACTAGTAAGACCAATCCTAGGAAGTTAGGATACGTCAGGCCTAAAATTAAATGAAAGAGCATGAATAGGTAACGATTTAAGGTAAATGTGAAGTTAACAAGTTCTTTATAATTTTCTTAGGAAATACAAAGGAAAGGGAAAAGCCCACCAGTAGTGCAAACCCGGGGAATCAAGGTGAGTAACCTCACATTTGAAGTGGAGATTTAATTCCACGGATTTGAATGATGTTTTAAATATCAAATTCTGTCTTTACACAATTCCGTTTTAAATATTCTGCTATGACATGCTTTCTGAATAATTTACTACTGTTCCTTGAGATATACTTCTGCATGTCTAACATTTCGATTTCAAATGTTATTATATATCCTGAATTTACATGTTTCACGTATTTCAATACCCTATCATGAGATTATGAACTGTATGTTTTGAATGCTTTTAAATGCATCTACACGAAGGAATTATGGGTTAAATGCTTTTAAATGCAAGATAAATTGTGCATAAGCACCACGGATTTCTATCGGGTTTCTTAGGAACCCAACTACGATACGAATAAATGCCAGGTAGCAGGATCTAATCCCCCAGGCATATGAGATATCTCCACGAAAAGTAAAATGGGAATCTGGTTCGAAACGGATTCTGTTAATGAAAGTGATAAGGTGTGTGTTGAAAATGGAAGCAGGCTTTTTCCTCATTTTCACCATGCATATTTACATGATTTGAAATTCACATACTTTATTCCGAAAATACAAGTTAGCTTGAATACTGTAATGTTTCAAAGCCATTGTTTAAAGAATGCATGTACTCTATGTTCCAAGTTTACGAGCAATTGGTAGTGAGTATTTTACAAAAATTCTCACGTGCGAAACCACTACCAATTGAAACCCATGACAGATGTTAGAATTACTCACTGGGCTTTTCGAAGCTCACCCCATTCCCTAACATTTTTCAGGTGATGATGATGGGTGGACCCTTGCCCAATTTGATGAGAATGATAGGCAGTTCCATTATGATCTAGAGATTATTTTGGGAAGTATTAGGGCTATGGTTGGTGGATTTTGATTTCGTTACTTTTGACAATTATGTATTTAAGTCCAAGAGGCAACCACATATGTACTTAAGCCCCTTGAGGCATTTTCGAATATGTTCATGTATAAGACTTTTAATTTTAGTATGCTCTGATGTGATTATTCATGTGTACGCTATGAAGAGTGACAGTACGGACGGCTGTGCGAAAGTTTTTAAAGGATTTTATAAAAAAAAGAGGAAAAAAAAAAGAAAAGGGTTTTTCACTCTTCCGCAAATCAGCCGCACCCCTTATTCGATACCGTCGCCATGTTGCCTTGCCCTCAGGCTCCCGGGCTGAGGCGGGCGGTCGCGATCCGAGATCCGCACAGGGTGGTTTAGGGCGGACACTTCGACGATTTTTTGAGTCCTTAGAATCTCCACTCCTCATAAAAGTTTCATCTTCGAAATTCATTACTCTAAAGAGAACATTATCAAAACATCATTTGATAATTTCTTACGTTGCTACAATTACACTCTCCTCTTCTTGCCTCTCATCTCCTTTATAACTAATGTTACCCTCTCTTCTCATTTCCCTTCTATTTATTTAAGCATAGTGTGAAGTTTTTACTCAAATACTTTTTAAAAATTCCCACATTATCCCAAAAACTACTTTATGTTATTTTCCTTCAAAAATCATTTTCCCTCTTCTTTTTTCTTCTAAGCTTTTTTTACTCTTAACTTTTCATTCCCTCCCAAATCTTCCCACCATTTTCTTTTTTCCTTTTTCTATTATTTTCATTTTCATTTTCAATTTTTCTTCCAATTAATTTTTCCAAATATTTCCTACGTCCCTCCAAAACATTTCGTCCCAAATATTTTTCCCTCCAAATGTTTTCTATAAATAAGTATAATTCTTCATCTAAAACTCATCGTTAACATTCTCAATAGAATTGGTTCTTTAAAAACTTTTATGCCTAGTTCATTTTCATCATCATCTTCTTCTGATATTGATGAAGAAGAAGATGAAGAAATAGCATCACTTGTGGCTCTTCATCAAGTGAGTACTACTTAAATGTTCGAAATTCTAAAAGTAAAAGCAGCATAACCAAAAAAACATGGTGGTTCTGTTATAGGTCGTAAACATGTTTTCCACGAGAGAAAAAAGGGTCATGATCGACTATTCGCTAATTATTTTGCAGAAGATCCAGTTTACCTGCCTTCAATGTTCTAACGATGCTTTCGAATGACGTGCGAGCCATTTTGCATATTCTTAATACTATTGAAATACATAATCTTTATTTTGTTTAGAAAACAGATGCATCTAAAGTTCTTGGATTGTCCCCTTTTCAAAAGATGACATTCGCTATTAGAATGTTAACGTATAGAATGGCATCGAATGCAGTAGGCGAATATGTACGAATTGGAGAAAGCACTACAATAGAGATTTTAAAACATTTTTTTCAATCTATTATCGAAATTATTTAGGATGAGTATCTCAGACCTCTAAGGAAAGATGATATTGCTAGATTACTTGCTGTTGGGAGGCTCGTGGGTTTTTAGGAATGTTGGGAAGCTTGGATTTCATGCACTGAGAGTGGAAGAATTGTCCAACAGCGTGGCAAGGTCAATATTGTGGTCATGTAAAAAAAACCTACTATTATTCTAGAAGTTGTAGTTTCATATGACTTGTGGATTTGGCATGCCTTTTTTGGAATTTCGAGATCATAAAACAATCGTAATGTCTTAGATCGTTCTCCTTTATTTTCTGAGCTCATTGAAGAACGAGCCCCCCCAGCTAATTACTCTATCAATGGACACACCTAGAATACGGGATATTATCTCACTGATGGCATATATCCTCAGTAGGCAACATTGGTTTAAACAATTTCTTCTCCACAAGGAACAAATAAGCAATATTTTTCTATGATACAAGAGTCAGTGAGAAAGGATGTTGAGCGAGCTTTTGGGATTTTTCAATCTCGATTTGCAATTGTATGTGGACCAACATGGTTTTGGGATCCCAACACACTTAGAGATATCATAAATACTTGCATTATTTTGCACAATATGATAGTTGAAAATGAATGAGATCGCTATAATATTTGTGATTATGAAGCACCATAAAAAATAACACATATATAGTTATTTCGCAGGCTTGTAATAATGACTTTGAATCGTTCTTGTCTTGTCATCTACAAATGAGAGATAAGAATGCCCATCATAGTCTTCGCAGTGACTTAATTAAGCATTTGTGGCAACTCTATGGAGAGATGTAGTTTTTTAACGAGTCTTTATACTTCTTTATATGTATGTTTTTTTTTAAGATGTAACCCTTTTTTTATGATGTGTGTTTTTTTTTTTTAAGATGTAACCCTTTTTTTATCACTTGTCTTTCGAGTTTATTCAATCTATTATCTCAAAACATAAATCGTATTGCATTACATTAAAACAAAAAATTGCATTGAAAATAAAATAACATTACATTGATAATTAAAAAAAATATTGAAATAAAATGACATTACATTGAACATTTAAAAAAACATTGAAAATAAAATGACATTACATTGAACATGGCATTGAAATTAAAGAACATTACATGGAGTTTAGAACCTATTATCAGTATTTCAAGCAACGATTTGTCTTTGAAGATCCTCATAATAAGACCTATGTGTAGGAGTTAAATTGGTCATATCTATTAACATTATTTTATGATCCTCAATTCTTTGTTCTCTCTCATTCATCATTGCCAATACCCATAACTGTGCCTCCTTATTTTCAGTCTTTCTCTAGCGAAATGTAGCCAACATCTCTTCTTTTTCAATATGACAAGAAGACATACTCGTCAGCATTTCAAATATATTATTTTGTATGGATTCTAAAGTAGCATACCTAGCTTCATTGATATATTTATTCTTCCATTGTTTTTTTTTTTTTGGCCTTGATGCCAATGGGACGTTTTGATTTCTCTCCCTGAAATTATTGTTCCAAGTCAATATCAGAGTTTGAGGACTAGAAGGACTCAAATAGGATAAGGTTTAAACTTTTGGTTTATTGCTTTGAGTAAAAATTTAATCTCATTTGTAACTATGTCGTAGTATTTCCCAAGACATACGAAATGTTGGGTAGTGTGGATCCTGATAAGTACCCCTCGACTACGGATCCTAAAATGTTGGGTAGGGTTCCCGAAGGGGGGGCGTGCCCCTCGAGGATAATTTTTTTGGTATTTCACAATATATCCCTATTGCCCTAATACTATGTATTTATAACTCAAGAGTTGCATCTCTTGTAATCTGTAACTCTTTTAGATCATAGTGAAACTGCAACAACTGTGGACGTAGCCCTATTATGAGGGTGAACCACGTATATCTTTTTGTTCTTGTGTGTACGTGTGATTTTAGATTCAATTTCTTTTTTGCTTTCGTGTCTCATCGATGTTGGTTAGGTGATTATATTCTTAACATGAAATGTAAATTGTTTCTTTTGAATCACGTGAAACATGTGTTTGGCTTAAAAAATTTGAAAATAAAATAGTTGTAATTTAAGTAAACTTGTGTAAAGGGTAAAAATTATAAAAACTAATTATATAAAAAAAATACTTTTTCTGCTTCTCTGATTCCATTTTGTTGCCTCTTGCTTACATGTTCATAATAACCAGCAAATTTGTTACTAACTTCTGAATTGTTTTCCATCACTAAGAAATGAAATGATAGCTCTATTTTGTCCAACATTTGAAAATACGTTCCCAAAATACCTTCATTAATTGATTATTACCCATAATTGGATTTGGAAGATAGCCAAACAAGCCTTACACAATGTTTTGTCTTCTATGATATTAAACGCTTTGCCACAAACACGACCTTGAACTTGTACTTTAGAAATAATTTCATTTTCGTGAGTTATTTCTAAGCTCGGAGTCATAGTATAATTATCCATTGAAATGAAAATACTACTAGTATGAAATGGAAATACAAGTTTTGTGATTTTACAGAATACAAAAAACTGATGAAAATAATGGTCAAGCTTCATGAGAATTTATATAGAAAAAAATCTTACCTTTTACTGTATTTTTTTTACCATTTTATTTACTATCATTTTTTTATCATTCTATACAAAACTAAAGTCCTAGCTACCCTTCTATTTACTGTTATTTCTTTTTACCATTCTGTACCTAGATAGAATAAGATGGGTTGTCAATCAAGATCAACTATATGCACCTCTCTGTCTACTGACTTTACCTTTCTCACAGCTTCCCTCTAACCTTTCATTTTTCTTCTCTCCCTTTCTCTTTCCCTCTCTCGGATGACATAGTCTCCATGTTTCTATCTCTTTCTTCCTCCCTCTTTCTCGGACATCAGCAAAATTCTTCTCTCCCTCCCACTTTCTTTCTCTTGGATGATACACTCTTTATGTCTTTCTCTCTTTTGAGTTGGAAGGTTTGAATATCACAATCACGCTAGAGGGTTTGAACATCACAATTAATCGCTGACTTCCATTGCAGAACACTATTGTTGACCGTCGATCGTCGTCATCGTCTCTGTAATGATCGTCATTGGATGATGAAGAAGATCAGTTGGTTGCCGCCATGTATATTTTCTTTCCCATTTCTATCATAACCTTGACCCACATGGCCTGATGACGGGGTTATTTAGACCAAAATTGGAAGGTGATCGAACAAACCATCATAGTCAAATGTATAAAATATGAGCCATTTTTTTTTTAATTGATTGGCTTCCTTTTAATAATTCGGGTTCAGTCTCATGATTAGGCTTGTTCAAGTCCTGTAGTGGGATTAAATGAAATTAATTGCTATCAAAGGTAACTATACCAAAACATCCATTAATAGTGTATAGTAAGGTAATGTCCAGAGTTGACTCTACAGTCCAATATACATCCTATATACAAGGTCTGAGAAGGGTATATGCACCCTTAATAAATAAATAGGTAAATACATCAATGTAAACTAAACATTACAACAGTCTCAATCCATCTTGTAATACTTTAACAACTTTCATCCTTCAATCCAATACCTGCCATTCCTATGAACAGCATGGGTGAGCCATAATGCTCACTAGGGTTTCCCAAAACACACAAGCAAGTAGCGTGCAAAAACTAATGCAAGTCTAAAGAGGACAAACCCTAATGTCCAATATGCATCACAAGCACACAACAACATCTACCCAATCACAAATATAGATATACCAGTCAAACAAATATGACACCATTCATTATGGTATAAGAGTAATAACCAAGCAATCAGTATACCAAACCAAACGCAAGATATGAGTATATTCATACAAACCCCATGACGCACCTCCATTTCCTGTTTAAAGCCACGAGAACAATATATATCCAATAGCTATGCAACCAATTACAATTTCAACAAATTTCATAACAAGCATCTCATAGTCATCCATCAGCAGTACAAGGATATATCACACAATCACTTGAAGAAAAACATCTCCAATCCTATTAATGCATCGTAAGAAAGATAAAGATTTTGTGATATATTCAACTCATTTCATCCTTTCAGTAATCTTAATCCCAATAAGTATCCAGCTAATTGCTCCTCGGTAAGCCTAAGTGCTTTATGGGCTACTAACCTAATAGAGACAAACGACCACCCGCGTGGGTTTATGGCAGGCAAGCCAAAGGAAGACACCATCCCAAACATAAATAGAACCCTGGGTAAAACGCAATCTCACCACGCTCAAAAGTACACAAAAAACCTAACAAATTTTCATCCCAAATCCTTTTCTCATAAACTATCCATTTCCATAGTCCCCAATTATCTCAAATCCATACCACACACGGGTGCTCAACATCATCGTATCCTCTCAAATCTCACACCACTCAGGTATGCTCAAAAATATTAATAACAATAAACATTAGAGTCCACTAAATTGACAATGCGTTTGATACGAGATGTGTCCATATACAATGATCATAATAACAGTAGTGTCCATCCATACATTCATGGCAGAAATGTAAACAAAAATAAAACATTAGCATGGTAATTACATTTACATCATAATACCAAGCAGAGGTCAAACATCAACATAACAATGATAATAGTCACATCCTAATAACCAATTAGTGACAAGATATCCAACAATAATAAAAATCATATCACATGAATCAAATGACAGATATACAATGTCAACAAGTCTTATTACCCGAGACCTTATTATCATCCTACTATTAGGAGACACTACATGTGTCTTTCATAATATGCATCAAATACCTTACACATTCATTGTTCCATCCTCGGGACCACCCTGGCCCTTAACAGTAACGACTAATTACATAATAGCTTATACACCGGGTACTTGTTTGCCTAAACAGATATAAAAAACATGTTCCTAGGCCTAAAACAAAACCCTAACGAGGCCCTATCGTATTGTTTCTAATTCATTTGAATCTCTTTTAAATCCATAAAGGCATTTTCATAATTTATCAGACAAGTTACGCATCTACCGAGACACTGTCTCACAAAATTAACCTTGGAATCGAATCTAGAAGGTCCAAAAATCTTGGGAATACCCTCTTTACTTTTTATTAACTCTTTTATATATAAGTTCCATGCCAATGGGCATTATGGTAATTTTTCATATTCATGTAAGACCAACCCCGTGTCCCTATTTCATTAATTTGATGTCATATTTGAGTTCTTGGGGTCCAAAAACCTTGGAAACTCCTCTTTCAGATTTTAATTTAGCTTTCAATTACCTAATATAGCTCTAGGGGTGTGATTTTCATTTTACCAATTTAGGTGGGACCATTACTAGGTCCTAATTTGTCCAATCTGATAGTGTATTTGAATTTTAGGCATCCAAAAACCTTGGAAGAGTCTTTTCTGAATTTTAATTAGCCTTTAGGTTTCTTAAATTATCATCAGAGGTATTTTCATAAGTTTTCATATTTATGTGAGACTACCCCGAGTCCCTAAATGCCTAACCCCGACATTGAGTCCGGAATGCCCAAAAACCTTAAGAAAGCAACTTTTACATTTAATTTTCATTTAAAATTCAATATATATAAGGAGGGGCATTTTTGTAATTTATCTTTTTTGAACCGGTTCAACAATGACCAGTTCAGAACGTGAACCAGTTCAATTCTGAACCTTTAACCCAAAAACCAAGTTTTACCCATTTGCACAATCAAACAGCCCCTAAGGCCACTTGAGCCGTTGACCTGGTCAATGACTCGAACCAAACCCGAGACCTGGTTTGATTGACCCGATTTCACCATTTGAATTGCTAGTGGCAAAGGTCGGCCACCTTCTCTGGCGAGATCGTTGGAACCCTCACCAAAAACTAAAAATTTTTACATTTTTTTCTTGCTTTTTATTTATCATTTTTAATCAATTTCTATCCTAATTTACTTTAAACATTGTTTTCTATATTTTGGATTGGATTTCATGGGTCCAAAGGGGTGAAAACACAAGTTTCCAATGAAACCTGTTTTTTGAGTGAACATCTGCAACCTATGGTTCCCTCCCCCCTAGCCACTATTGTTTACTCATTTTCTTCCCATTTTTCTTTATGGGACATTCTATAATCTCTCCCATGGATCAAAACTCTTCCATTCATATGGAAACTCGAAAATGGGTTTTCTCTGTTAAACACACAATAAAACACACTCACACACACAATAACATATATATGCATATTCATATGGACAGAACATTCATCCAAGCACAACCCACCAATTTTAACCTCTAGAACTAAATGAAAGGTTTCAAAGGTCCCTACATCATGTCCATTGCCTCGATTTTTAGAAAGAGGAGAGAGAAAGCTTGAGCCGCACATTTATGGTTGCTGTCACATCCCGAAACCCACCCTATGTGGATTAGGGGATGCAAGTGAAGTCCTTAGCCAAAATTTATTCAAATTATACATCATATCAAGTTCAAATATTACAGCAGAAGCAATCACACATGTTACATTCATCCTTTAAGTATCTAGATAAGCTATAAATTTTTTTTTAAAGACATTACATTCATCAATATTACTACAACTGTGCGTCCTATAGCCCACGTCCACATCTCATATATGTTTGAACTATATACTTGCTCTAATTATGAGTCTCATACCTCACGCAGACATCTAAACTTCACACTTACTATAATTTTGAGTCTCATACCTCACTTACACTTCTGAACTTCATACTTATTTTAATTGTGAGTCCTATACCTCACAGACATTTCAATTCCTTGTACTTTACTATAGTTGTAGGTCCCATACCCCACCTTCGTATCTGTGGTTCACGGTTCACTTTAGTTATAGGTCTCATACCCCACCTTTATATCACCTGTTCATATCATAAATAAATCCATGTGAGCTTTATGAAAAAGCTCGTGAGTAATTCCGGTACCTTGTCATGGGTTTTCAACTAATAGTGGTCTAAGTATAAGATAGTCTATAAAAGTGACCACTACTAATTGTTCGCATAATTTAAAACACAAAATATAAAATCATCAAATTGTAAAACACAAAGCATTCGAGTAAAGCATTTAATTTCTAAATACAAAACAAGAGGATTCATTTTTTTGGTACATTTGTCCCCACGACACAAATCCATTGGAAAGATAAAAATATACTATTTTATTCAATATAACCCATCTTGGCCGAGAAAACTCAAAGATTAACCCTGCTTGAGTTGGTCAATAAAGTAACTTAGGTTGTTTAATTATTTAATTCTTAAAACTATAATACACCCCACAATATATATTTCCAATTAAGGTATTTCAGCTCAAATTGAGTCATTAATTTCCCCTTAATCACCTAGTTACTCAGTTATGTCATGAATTCAAGTTTTAAAACTATGTTTTGTATCATAAGATATCTAAAATCAAATAAGGAAGTGCATTATTATCCAAGGATTGATAAATGACATCCTTTTATTATTAGTCAATACAAAAAACAATTAAATCACAGAAGAGTAACGTGTCATTAATATGAAGAAATAGATTAATGCAAACATATAAACTAAATTACACTAAGAAACTCAACAACTGTTTAGATAAGCACAATAATAAGAAAGCAAAATTCACACAACCAACATGCTTTCATTTTTTCAAAGTCAAAACTATACAAATAAAAAAAAATCAATATGGCATTTCTCTAAAAAAAACCAAGCACCGACTGCTTAATGGAATCGCCTTCATAGGACCTCAAACCATTTTCACAAGTCTGAATCCACATGCAATGTCCTATAACTTTGTATTTGTAGGAATTGCCTAACAAAACTAGTGAAAAATACTAACAAATATGCTGAATGAACTAAGATAGAAAAATGAAATTCAAAATTCAAAAAATTGCAAAATTAAAATTAGTGGGGATGCTTTATCGTGGAAGTTTGAGATCTGATCAAAGAAGTAGCAGGAAATAAAGTTTTGATCAGCTTGAGATGTACATTTGAAAGCTTTGATCACAAAAATGAAACCCTAACCTCTTTCAATAGGTCACGAAAATGTGGTAAACGGTGTTAATGGTGGCTACAAGCTTTGTTGGTGGTGGTGGGCTTCGCTGGCGTCAACACAAAACAATAGGCCTTGTCAGCGCGAGGAATGAGAGAAAGAAAGAGAGAATTGTGAGAGCAGAAAAGGGCTACTGGTTCTGAAGAGATATAAGGGCTTATTAGCAGCGTATATGTTTGCATGGCTAATAAGATATTAGTGCGTCACTAATAGGGACTCCATGCTTAAAATGACGCTGTTTGATTAAGTGAACTTATTAGCGACGCACACTTGTACGCCGCTAATAGGTTTTCATTATGAACATCGCACGTAGGTGTCGCTAATAAGTAAATGACGTCGTTAAAACTTTTGCACGTTTTATTATGCACGGGAAATAGATTTTTTTAGCCTTTTGCGACATCAATCATGTGCGTTGCTAATAGTGACAATTAGCAGCGTTTTTTGTGAATGTTGCTAAAAATGTGCACCGCTAAAGACCTCAATTCTTGTAGTGCTTCCATGGACAAGAGAAAAAAAATTTAACTATTTATGTAAATGAGTAGAATAAAAAATGTCACTAGATTTACAACAAGTTATTGCTTTGTGCCTCAGTAAAACTATATTGTTAAATTATTCACCGTGCTCTTTATATAAGTTGGTTTGCCGCCAGTTGCGACTGATATTTCTTACTACCTTTACATTACTTACCGTCTTACTTGATTCTTATCTATGTGTTGGTTTCTAATGGTGGGCATCCACCTTGTCCTTATGTCATAAAATTTTGCTTATTTTCTCTTCATGTAATTTTTCATTGGCGGCCCAGCACAAGCCAAAAAGTTTCTGGGCAATGGGCATTAACAAATAACAAATTGAGGAGTTAGGACTATAACCGGGGCAAAGGCCCGGCCCGCAATAGGATGACATCTATTCTGATGAGCCAGGTAGGCCTCCGGAGATGACCCAGATGAAACTAGTCCACATCCATTTTAACAGGCCCATTAAGGTCAACTTCACTACCCACGAATGCTTGGACGCACTAGTCAAAATACCCAAGTGCTGTCGAAAATGACCATCCTAGGCCGATTTGGAATTTTATGCCGCTCCATAAGTCTATTCTCAGAGAGAAGACCCCCCAAAAAAATTAAAGATACAGAAAAACAAAAAAAAAACAAAAACAGAGATGCCAGAATCTTGTGATTATAGTTCAATAATCAACTCAGTATTAATATAAAGCAGTTCAAACCATGCATTCTAATATTCATCTCAAGTTTCTTATTAAAACTGAGACTACAAAATCAAATCACATGAAAGCCATCCAAACAAATGCCTTTATTTTCCTGTCATTATCTACTCTAATACATGCAATACAAACAATACAAAAAAAGAGACAGTACTCCAAGAATGCAGTGCACAGGCTTAGTTGGTTTTCCTGCAATTGGTCCTGATCTGGCCACTTGTGCCGGTCAGTGGGCTAAGGTTTCCCATCTTTACAATTGCATTGACAAAGTCTGTGAAGAAAGTTGCAGAATTGGAACTGTATGTGTTAACCTGAGAGTCCGTGGATCCCCCATTAAAGAGTTGTTGGTCCGAGTGCAGGAGGCCCTTTTGCAACTGCAAATTCTTGAAGTAAGCATTGTCAAAAGATGTGGGACTTGTGGTGTCGAGAGGAGAGAGGTTGTTGTCACCTCCGCTGCTTGGACATTTTGCTTTCAATGCTGTCGCGAATGAAGAATTTATGTTGGCTTCATTGTAGATGCGGGATCGGAAGACTGTGCACCTAGCTTGTCCTATTGTGTGAGATCCTGTATGAAATAAAGGTAGAGGATATAATTGTGATAACCCTTACGTGTATACATATACATATATATATAACACCATATTGTCACAATTACTTCAAAAGCACCCATATGAGATTAACCAATCATTATATAATT
The DNA here is from genome assembly GCA_008638375.1 of Nyssa sinensis. NCBI lineage: Eukaryota > Viridiplantae > Streptophyta > Magnoliopsida > Cornales > Nyssaceae > Nyssa > Nyssa sinensis. The sequence continues at coordinate 37,677,547 of CM018051.1, read as the reverse complement.
GAGGAGAATCAACAAGAAATAAAAGAAACGTTGTTCTAATGAAGAATTAGAGAACACCTGAGAGAGCCACCATTTCATTGGTAGAGAAACCCTTGTTTGAGAAGGCAGAGACGAGGCCACTCAGACTCAAAGTCGGAGCAGGGAGATTAGTGTTTGCAGCATTCAAACTCGCGGTTGTTGAGTCCCTTCTACCCAGCAGAACATTCCAATTCGGCCCACCCAGCTGCAAAACCCATGAAAATAAAATATTTATGAAATAATCCTATACAATATTTCTTTAACAATAAAATCAATTATTTAAAGATTGTATTTAACAATTAGTGAAAGATATTGCTTAGAAAAGTCAATGCAGAAGGCTTTCCTACTTGTTCTTGGCAAGTGAAATATTAACAGTTAATATTTGAAAATGGTTGGGAAAAGTAATATTAATGTATGAATAAGTTGTTTGCTTACCGCGACAACAGAATCTCGAGCAGCAACAGTTAAGATGTCAGCACAAGAAACTACACCCGGACATGCACTCTCTACTTGAGATTTAATGGTATCAATCACTTCAAATCCTCTCAGTGAATTGTTATTTGGACCCGCAGTTTTCTCTCCGGTGAAGTTGGCCGTGTCGTCCAATAGCACCGATGCATCACACCCCTGTTTCAGATATATGTTAAGCAAGCATTTATATGTTATATATCCTTCTTTCTAGATTTATATATAATAGATAAAACGAAACGTTGTAGATGATATAAACTTTTTATTTTATATAGTCCGTCATTTTCACACATCCAGTAAACAACACAAAGGAGCAAAGGCAGTCAGGGTTCTGTAATTCTTTGTTTCTGTAAGAATTGATTGTCTTTTTGTCAAAAGATCGAAGTCATTTTATAATTTCTCTACTTCTCTAGAGAGGAACAACAAGAAAAAAAGGAGGATAGGTCCCGTGTATGAACAGAATCTGCAGCACGCTCTTTATTAATGAAAAAATAAAAAATGAGAAATGTTTATAGGGTCAATATGTTTACTAGTACTATTATTACCGCCATCTTTAGCAACATTAGGTCCCACGACTTGTACTAAACGCTTGGGTATAAAATGGAAACATGCTAATGCATAATGTTACAATGCTTTTTCGACTGCATAATGTTATTCTCAAGGGCCGAACTAGGTTACGGCTTCGATGCTGACCCCATAATTTAAATAAAAAAAAAAATAAATCATATGTAAATTTCACTTCTGCTTTTTGAGAAAACAATTTTTGACTTTTAAAATTCGCATAAAAAAATGTAGATTATGTCCCCCCAAAAAGGTTTACATGAAAAAAATTCCCCCCATTAAATTTTTCTCCAAAATTTTTTCTAGATCTGCCCTTGGTTATTCTCAAGGCCATCAAGGTCATTCAATTCCCATATATAAATTATTGTCCTCACCAATTATAGCACGAAGCGTTCTACGTGAGTGAATAAAACATTCCTAATCCTAGCATACTCTGGCCAAGACGTAATTTTATCATGTACTGCCATTGACTATAGTGTGCATCTGGTGCAAAAACCATATAATTAATCATAGCATGAGGCGTTCTAGGGTGAACGTTGTCAAGACCTTCCATTACAAATAAGGACCAATTCAAAAAATTGACTTCCTTAGCGTTGTTTAATTAATAAAAGTGATCAATACCTGCTCATGTGACTTTTCATTAGGCACAAAATTAAAATTCATGCTTTAATAAGAGCAAACACTACATGAGGGCCACCGGCTATACAGAGTAATGGGGAAAAACCATATGCTTTTAATTTTCTATAATATATAGTACTCATATTTATATATATATATATATGTATATGTATATGTATGTATATATATACACACATACGCATGCATAGGCATATACGGTAATATAACTAAAACAATAAATAAATTAGGAAAGGAAACTGAGATAATTAGTGAAAACTTGCATTAACAAAGCAGTCATGGAAATGAAGACGGAGCAAGGAAGCTCCCATGCGAGCCTCTTTTGAAACCGCAGAGGTAACAGCGGACTTGATGAGAGAAAGGGCTGTAGGGCATGATCTAGAATAAAAATTTGAGGACAACTGAGCACAGGACATCCCAGCAAAAAGCAGGAATAACAATAAGCAGAGTGTAGAAGCAGTGCTGGGTGTCAACCAAGAAGAGTAATATGAAGCCATTACTAATCTAACAAGCTTCTGTTTCAAGGCTTGAGGTTCTATACAAAGGATGCTTCATGTATTTATATACAAAAGCCACAGGCCAGTTGGAGCTTAGAGTTTGCGTGTCTTGGGCATTCTCGGTGGTCCAAGTCAACGTTTATCAACAAAAAAAAAAATAATAATTTTGTGATAAGAGGGAGGCGGAGCCAATGCTTTATTCTTTGTTGTTAAGAGCCGGGAAAGGCAGCATTCACGAAGGTATGTTATTGACTTTCATCCATAATTATAAGATTTTATCCTGTGAAATTTGATACGAATTGTTAGATCCAAAAGGTTTTTGCACCAAATGTTAAATTCAAAATACAAAACTTAGAATATATAATCTTTTTCTTTTAAGCAAGAACAAGCCACCGTGTCAGTGAATGTACCAAACTAAAACATGTATATTAATACACAAAACAAAGGAGAAATTATGATTTGATGTTGCCTCCCAGACGCACATAAAATACTTTTATTATTGAAAAACTTTGGGAGAAACTTGACCATAATGGCAGGCCCTCTCTATTTGGCCACTCACAATTTTTAGGCCACCACACTATTGATTCACCACCGCACCAATTTTTTATGGCAATCACTGTTCCCCACAATCAACGATAATCACTCTGATATATAGCTATCGGTTTTAATTTCATTCTATTAAGAAAATTTACTTCTAGAAAAAATCAACTATGTAGCGACCTGTTCCATGTGTCACAATATTGTCCGTTTTAGAATTTCCATCCTCACGACTTTAAAATGCGTTGTGACAAGGAGAACTGCGATCCTACTTATGAATCATTTACCTGTCCCTTCCCCAGGCTATGTGAGATGCATTACCTTTTCCCATTACCCCCTCTCACCATAAGAATATCGTCTCCTAGGCGAGCGTGCAGTGGCATGCAGCCATGATGTAGAACAGGTTGTTGAAGAATTCAATTCCTAGCACAACATTATGTGCAATGCTAGAATGATCGGAATTGCATGAAATTCGGTGGGTGGTTTGGAAACAATGTGCTGATCAATACTCATGGCCTTGCCATGATGTATGCCACTTTTCGGGCAAATTCCTTCGTTTTGGCCTTCAAAAGCGTGTTTTTACTACTTTTGGTAATAAATGTGCTGCTTAATTTCCTAAGATGTGGTTGGCATTTGGAGTTGTCCTTTTACCAGATTGCTGCTTAAGTTTAGGAATTTTGATTTGTTATTTTAATTAGAATATTTCTATTTTTGGAATTTTTGGTATTTTTCCTTATTTTAATTATTTCTTTTCTAAAGTCACAGTTTTAGTCGAATTAGGAGTTCTAATCCTAGACGAATTAGGTTTTGCGCCTATATAAAGGCTCTTTCTTTTCATTGTAAGCTTAACTTTCATTCAATAAAGAATTTTCTTTCTGAGATCTTATTCTCTAAGCTCATTGATTTGGTTGTGTTACTTTTGTTTGTGTAGTCGTACTTATGAATCCTTTACCTTTCCCTTTACCAAGCATTGTGGGATGCACTACCCTTTTCAGTTACCTCTTCCCTCTATAGGAATATCGTCTTCTAGGCGGGCGTGCAGTGGTGTGTAGCCATCTCTACCCTTCCGGCTAGGGTCCAGCTCTGATACCATCTGTAGCGACCAGCTCCACGTGTCATAATATTGTTTGCTTTGGACTTTCCACGCTCATGGCTTTAAAACACATTGTGACAGGGAGAACCGCATTCCTACTTATGAATCCTTCACTTTTTCCTTCCCTAAGCGATGTGGGATGCATTACCCTTTCCGATTAGCCCCTTCCCTCATAGGAATACCGTTCTTTTAAGTGGGCATGCAGCCATTTCCACACTTCCGACTGGGGTCTAGCTCTGATACCATTTGTGGCGACCCGCTTCACGTGTCACAATATTTTTTTAATTTTGGCCTTTCCACCCTCACGACTTTACAATGAGTTTTAAAGCCATGAGGGTGAAAACCCTAAAGCGAGTAATATTGTGACACATGGAGCAGGTCCCTACACAACACATGATGAAATTGTTACATAATACCAGTCTAGTTTTGCAAAGTATTATTTCATCATGGATTCCATAGCAATAGAAAAGAAAGTTAGTCTGTATCACATGCCAAAATATCTTTATAACCTACGTCCCTAAGGTGATCATTATCACCTTGGTGACCATCTCTGTAATTTAAAGCTTCGGGCTTATATAGCCCCTTCCGGATTCTAACACCTGGCGAAGTCCTCGCTATCTAAATCAATAAGTGGTTTATCAACTCTTATCCCCCAATAGGGTCTATACGGCATGTAACACTAAAAACATGCTTTGCAAAACATTCTTAACTATCCATGCATTTAAAACATTTAAGAATGCTACTTATAAAGCATGGCATTCAAAAATTTATCATGATAATAAAATATTTGCTTAAAATTGTAAGAAGATATAGCATGCAAATATAACTTAACCTGTGTTTTGGTAATTTCACCATTCGTAACCCGTGTTTTAAGTACTCAATGATTTTAGACAGAGTTTATTCTCAGACTTAGAAGCTCCTATATATGTTGGTATAGGTTTCTCCTTATTTTCTATACTTTTTTAGTAGCTTAATTAAGCCTTAGGGATGTATTTGTTATTTTTTAGTTTGTTACTAAGTCTTATTTCCCTTAAAAGGACATCACCGTTAAATTCAAACGTCAAAGATATTCAATTTAGGCTTTCGGATCTTAATTAGCCTATTTGTGGCTTATATTAGGTTTAGGGACGTTTTGGTAATTTTACACTTTCATGTGAGACCATGTTCGAGTACCCAGATACTCAGTTTGACCTCACCATTGGGTTTAGAGAGACTAAAAACATTTAGTATGTCCCTTTCTATATTTTTTTGGATTGTCTAGTAGCCCGTACAACACTAAGGGTAATTTGAGAATTTCACATTTTTCTGTGTCTGTATTTTTGGTATATTTTTTGACTAAACATGCTCAACAGTTAAGTCCGGAACGTCGAAAAATGTTAAGATATGTACTCATGTTAGGGTTCAATCGGTTGCTTAATTAATGAATTAGGACACAATTAGAATTATTCTAGTTTGCCCGTTCATATTTTTCAGGGTCTAATTTCATAAATCGGACTCTACCATTGAGTCTGGAATGTCCAAAAATATTGGGTTAGACTTTTCTTGCATTTTAATAGGCCTTCATTTGGCCTATTTTTAGCTTAAAGGCATTTTAGTAATTTTTCCTATTTAAAAAGGATTTAAAAATTAATTTTTAATCAATTTTCTGGGAATTTTTGTAATTAACTAAAAGATTGTGGGTTAAATTACAATTTTAGGAAACTTAAAAGAAAAATCGTCCGGTATGGTTTTGGTGTAAGTGAATCGGTTCAAAAGGGTTAAAAACCAATCGATTTTTAGGGTTCAGTGCGTCATGTTGACGACAACCCTTCGCCAAATCAAAATGATGCAGTTCCATTTAAGTTAGAATCTGTTTTTGTGCGGGTCAACCAAGACCCGTTATCTGACCCTACCTGACTGGTTGACTGACCCGATCAAGGGATGAGTTGGTTAATAATAACTTTGCCGGTGACAACGATTGCCCATAATTGTTTTCCAACATCTTCTCCAATGCACCCTGCACCATTTTTCCTCGAGGATTCCATATCCAAGGTCAGAATTGGGTTTTATCTATGTTTGGTCATCAAACTAGAGGGTTACAATGATTTGTGTAAACTCATATAAAAGTGGTCATATGTTGACCTTGATGTTGAGCTTATAGGAGTCAAGCTCTTTCATATGTAACCAAACTTAAAATATTTGAGTTGTTTGGTATATGATGATATTATGTGATTTAGGATTAATTGATAATATGTATAATACTTTTGGATCTTGTAAAATGATGTGATTCGATGTTAGGAATACCTCATTTATGTTATGTAAAAGTTTCATGAAGAAAAGGGTTCAAATGATGGAAGAAAGAGCCACAAAAATAGTTTGTTTAGCTGTTAGATGATTGATTCAGTCGACTAAATAGAATGAGGCGTCGACTGCAAGTTAGAACCAGTTGACTAGAATTAACAGAAGCTAAATGACCTAAAAATCCTAGACTTTCAGTCGATTCAATGGGAGGATCAATCAACTAAAAGCTAGACTCAGTCGACTGACATGGACAAAAGGTAAATTCTGTTGTGCACTCTGCTGCACAGATAACACTGTTAGTAGAAACCTTAATTTACATCTACGTAAATGAAAAAAATGGACTTAAGACATTATAATGTAAATAAGGAAGTACCCCCTATTTGGAACCAATAAAAATAGTCCCAAGACCTAATTCCTTAAGAATAAAAAGTCAACTATTCCATCCAAGAACAAAACTTATGTTTTTCTTACAATAGCGCCTTGGACCATAGATAATTGGGTGGATTACCCTATAACTAAAATTAATTAAAAATCATTTTTAAACAATTGGATACCTAAAGAACAATTACTGGGACTTTTGCAAGGGTAATTCTAAGGGTTTCAAATAACGAATTTTCTATTCCTTAGTGCAACAATGCCTTGGTTAAACTAGTGCTCAGAAGCCCGCTTGATTTCTATTGACTGTATTAACCATGTAAACTTAATTATAAATATTTTATGATAATTTTACATCACTACTTAAGTCTTTAGGGCCTGAGTCGTGACAAGAAAGATGAGGATCAAGTTGTTTGGGGATCTAACGGGTTACCTATGTAAGTTATCTAACCTATTGGTGATCATGTGTTCCTTATTTATTGTTATTAATGATTATTGTTTCATGGAACATTAAAGGTTTGGGTAATTTGGGAAAGTGGCAAAAATTGAAGCAATTAGTACTAGCAAAAAAGGCAGATGTTTTGCTCTTGCAAGAAACTAAGAAATGTACCAGTGAAAGAGATTTTATTCGGTCTATCTGCCCATGGTCTAACCTTGAGTATTTAGTGGTAGACTCTTAAGGAAATTTTGGTGGCCTTCTCAGTGTTTGGAATCCTTCGACTTTCTCCATGCTAAAATGTTGCTCTAACAGACATTTTATCATCATGTCGAGTAAATTATCTAACAATTTCTTTTGTTCTATAATTAATATCTATTCTCCTAAGATGTAGGATGCAAATATTTTTTTTGGAATCTATTGACTAATCTGAGGATATTTTGATATTCCTTGGTGTGTGAGAGATGATTTTAATGCAATCAAAAGCATTTGTAAAAGAAGGGGCTACTCTAGAAGAGATAGGGGAATGAGGGACTTCAATTAATTTATCAATGATTTGGGTTTTCTAGATCTTCCAATGCTGGGGAGATGTTTCACTTGGTGTAAGACTTCCGAAGGCAACAATTAGGGCAAAATTGACCGCTTTCTATTGAATTTAGAGTGCCTTGAGGCTTTTAATTTCAAGCTTTGAGGGATTCCAGGATCTCACTAAAACTACTGCCCTATCATTTTTATAGAAGATCCAAGAGACTAGGGCCTTCGCTCTTTCAAGCTCATCAATGCATGGGTTCTACATCCTTAGTTTCTCTCTTTAGTTGATGACTTTAGGAAAAAACATTTGGTATCCGGGTGACGGGGTTTGGAGTTCTAAAGAAATTACAAAATTTGAAGGCTTCTCGAAAAATCCTAGAACTTATCTAAATTCGAAAATGTTACTAATAATCTCAAAAAAGTTGAAGGGCAACTACACTCATTGGAGGTAATTGTAGAGACTATGTCTTTACATGTCAATGAATCGACTAGGTCTAAGGAATTCAAATGTGAAGTTTGGGAATTAAGTAGAACACAAGAGTAGCTTTTGCACCAGAAGTCTAAAATAAATTGGTTTGTTAAAGGCAATAGAAGCACATGGTTCTTTCATCTAGTGACAAATGGAATATAAAGACAAAATATGATTAACTCTGTTTTAGTGGATGAGGGAGCAATCTCAGAACCAACTTAAGTCAAGGAAATCATTAAGATGCATTTTTAATGCATATTTTCTTAAAACTTGGGCTCCGGCAAGGCCCGATTTTTCGGTAAAGAGTTTTCTCTTTCTATTTCGTCGTGTTCCAGTTGGCGTTTTTACCTCATTTTCATGCCATTCAACTTGTGCGGGAATAAAGGAGTGTTTTTCGTTCATAAAACGTAGGAAATCATGCTCAATCTCCCTTTCTCGATCTTCTCTCCCCGCGACTACAACTGGCATTTTCATGGCTATTACTCTACCATTTTTGATGTTTCAACTTGCTACGTGTTCCGTTTTCTATGATCTTTCGAGCCATGTATTTAAATCTATGCTTTATTCTAGTTGGGTCAACAACCCTATTTTTTAATCCTTCGGGTATCATGGTTCTAGGTTTTCCAAGCTTAAACAACCAATTTTTCTTTCCATTTTCATCATTTTCCATTATTTAATACATGCATGTATATCTTAGGTTACACACAAGCTTAAAACAATTGGGTTTCATGCTAGTTTACTAGAGAGATAAAATCATGATTTTCTGGATTACCTTCAATGGCAATCCTTTCGTAGCTTCTTGGGCTTGCTTCTGATCTCCAATGGTTTGTCTAAAGGTCATTCTATGGCCTTCAACCAATGCAAGCAGCATGCCTCTCCATTTTCCTACTTCTCTCTCTAGTTCTCTCTACATTTCTTTTTGTAATACCCCGACCCGAGAATGTCGGGTCATGCGGCACGTTTTACGAGGCTATAGAAAATGAGTGTAAAATAAATTAATTTAACATAATTAATTTATTAAATTGAATATTAGTTATATGTAATATAAATTATGAGGATAATTATAAAATATAATAATAAAAATAATAATGACAAAAAAACAAAGAAGAGGAAAGATGTGTATGTGTATGTGTGACCAAATATGCATGTGTGTATATATATATATATATGTTTAAATGATAAATGAATATATATACATATATATAGGGATGAACAGTGCATGTGTGTGTGTGTCACGTGCATGTGTGTGTGTGTTGTGTTATATATATATATATATATATATATATATATACATGGAGACATGGAGGTAAGGGGATGATGTGCAATATATGTATATTATATGCTATTAGGTGAAGAGGTATGGAGGAGAGCATGGCCCAATTCAGAAAAAGTGAAGAGTATGATTGCTGATGAGAAGGGAGGTGGGTGAGGGAAAGGTGGCAGCCACCAAAGCTCTTCCACCTATACACGTTAACTATATGCACACCCATGGAAACAATAGTGAAGGAAAGAGAGAGAGAGAGAGAGAGAGAGCTCTGGAAGAAGGAAAAGGGGGAGTTGAAGCAAGAAGGTGAAGTGGAAACCGAAGGAGGAGAAAGAAATTGGGAACAGTCCGCTTAAACAGGTAAATTCCCAACCAAAATTTAAGTCGATTTCGTTCATATTATAGCATGAAAACATAGGGTCTTAATCTATGTAGAATGAGCTTTATTTTGCAAGAAAAATGGTTTAAAATCATGGAAAATCGAGGGAGAAAATGGAGGTTACAGGGGGGAAGAAAATTTTACTGAAATGCAATACCCAAAATGATGAAACTGAATCAAGCTTCCCCAAACCCAATTTGGCCTATCAAGACTTCTAGTAGACCCTACAAACATCCCCAAAACACGTGACCGCGATCAAAATTGTAAAGAAATGACCATGAGAAAGCGAGTTGCAGGTACGGGTTCCAAAACCCAAACCCAAAAACTCGCTGTTAAACTTACCATTGTGAATGAAACCTGAATCCCCATACCTTGAGGGTCACGCACAACCAAACCATTCTAAAAATGGTGAAGAAACGAGCATGAACCGACATGCTACAGTTCGGATTATCGTGACTTGAACCGAACACCTGAGCCATATTCGAAGCCCTAAATCGATACTAAAACGTGCCCAAAGGTCTTAGGAATTGGTTGGAAGAGGAAACAGGAAGAATGGAGTAGTAAAATTGTACGAAATAGAATTGAAAAATTTAGGGTTTTCGGATGAACAGTGTCGACCCTCATGGGGAAGACGACACTGTTCGGGTCGGGTCGGTCTACGGGTCGGTTACGGGTTCGGGTCAAATCCGGTTATGGGTTTATCTAAACGGTGACGTTTGGAGATTTAAAATTTTAAATTTTAAAATAGTTAGGGCTGACGTCATCATGACGTCAGCATTACGTTTCAAACCAACCAAACCGGATTGGTTCAATAAAAACCGGACCGGTTCACTTTAAATATGACTGAACCCACTGGTTTTCTTATTTAATTAAAACCAAATAAACCAAACCTTTTCTTAATTACGGTTTGACCCCAGAAATTCTACGGATTTACACTGTGGCCCAATTTTTGGAAAAATTATGCAATTAAGCCCCTGGAAAAATAATTAAATAATTAAATAATTAATTTAATTATTTAATAAATAAAAGAAAATTTCTATTATGCCCTTAGGTCATTAATAGGGCAAATAAAGTCCAAATCAGACGTATGAATAGTGAATTTTTACTATTTCAAATATTCTGAGACTAATGGTAGGGTCCGTTTTACGAGACGGGGCCCGAAAAATAAAGACACGTAAAGAGGTAAATGACTAAAATACCCCTTGACCAAAATCAACAAGTTATTAGTATATTCTTACTATCTCGGACCTTCTGAGTCCATTGGTGAGGTCCTCGACATGAGATGGAGTCCCGAAAAATTTGAGACCCTTAATTATGTCAAAAATGACCAAAATGCCCTTCTCCCTAAACAAGTCAAACGAAGTCCAAATTTAATAAATAAATAGTAAATTTTTACTATTTCAAACATTCTAAGACTGATGGTAGGGTCCATTTTTCGAGACTGGGTCCCGAAAAATTGGAGACCTGCAAAGGGGTAAAATGACCAAATTACCCCTGGTACCCTTAAAGCCAAAATGAAACCGGAGAAGGCCTAAATTGACTTTCTTTGACATCCAGGACTCAATAATGGAGTCCAAATTACGAAACGAAGTACGAAAAATGTGACACGTAAAACGGTAAATGACCATTCTGCCCTTTTACAAATAAAAGTCCGAATTAAATTCTAAGAAAGCCTAAACTGACTTTCTTCGACGCTTCGGATTCAATGGTAAAGTCCATTCGGCCAAAAGAAGTGTCTAAATAAAAAGACGTAAAATTTGATGAATAGCATCTGTCAGATGACTATAAACTGAGATATTGCCGAAGTATTAAACTAAGGCAAGTACGGGAAATAAAGTACGAGAAGACACGACGCGTTAACTTGACAAGTAAATAAATTTAATTTAAAGTTAATGGAACTACCAGAAGAGTATAAGTTGAAATAAATTAAGTTTCTAACACAGTAAATTGTGCCGTAGGTTAAAAGTACGAGTTGAATTAAGTACGTGCGAAGTTTATAGAATGTTAGTAAATCGGTTAGGATAAAATACGATCGAAGCATAAGTTAAGAAGCATCGATAGGTGATATTGTAGTAAATGTGAAGTTGATGAGATTGTTATGAATTGTTATTAGGAACTACGGAGGAAGTGGGAAAGCGCATTTGTAGCACTAACCCTAAAGGACCGAGGTGAGTAACCCTGTATTTGAACTGGAGATTTAACTCCATATATTTGAAGAAGTTTTAAGCACAAGTCATTGCAGCCTTTGAATATCAAATTCAGTCTATATATGATTCCGTTCTTTTAAAATATTCTGTTGCGGCATGCTTATTAAATGTTTCAAATTCAGCTCTTTTCTTGAAAATACATCAGCATGTTTAAATCAATTGCAAACCTCTTTAATATTCTGAATTTGATTATCACGCGTATTCGAAGCTTTATTGTAGAATTTATACATTTCATGCTTTAAATGTTCATGAAAAATATCTATTGAAGAAGTCATGTGACAAATGTTTTATAAGATAAACGGTACTAAGTACCACCCTATATGATGGTTGAAATCCTTCGGGATTCAACAGTACATGCCCGGTAGAAGGATCTAATCCCCCAGGCAAATGAGATATCTCCATCGACAGTATTGGCAGTAAAATGGGGGTCTGGTTCGAAACAGATTCCGCCTAATAAAAGAGAAAAGATGACAAGTGATTTTGAAAATAGAAGTAGGTATTATCCCTATTCTATTTCACGTGTTTATATGCTTTTAAATTGCATATACTCTATTTGAAGAAAATGTGTATTTAGCTTGAATACTTAAATTGTTCAAAGCTATTGTTTTAAGAATGCATATATTCTGTGTTCTAAAATGTACGAGCAATTGGTAGTGAGTATTTCAAAAACCCTCATGTGCTAAAACCACTACCAGTTGAAAACCCCATGACGAATGCAGGAATTACTCACAAGCTTTGATTAGCTTACCCGGATTTTATCCGCCCCCCCTTTCAGGTGACTAAGGGCAGATCGATTTTTGAAGACTATAAGGATGAACCTAGCTTTTGGGAAGATTTGCTTGAGGAGTTCTTATGGGGAAAAATCACATGAACTCTGATTAATATGTTTTGTATTAGCTGACATTTTAAGGATGTGTATTAAGCCCCACGGGGCAGTTGAATTAAGATTTTAATTATGAAGTCTTTTAAGTTTTTAGTTATGCTCTGAATGTATGATTATAATACATGTATACCGAAATGTGAAGAGCGGCAGTATTGGACGGATGTGCAAAATTTAAATAAGAAAGAAAAGAAAAAGTTTTTCACGCTTCCGCAACCACATGAAACACATCTATCCGATACCGCTGCAGATGCGAGCCTTGTCTCGAGGCCTTCGGGTCTCGGGGCGGCGGTCGCGATCCGGTAATCCGCGTAGGGTGGGTTTCGGGTCGTGACACTTTTTCTCTTCCTTTCGACATTCAGTTGGCAGATTATGCAGTAAAGAAACAGATTTTGTGTTTGCATAATGAGTGCTTCGTTGCATGTGTTTTGGTTGGGTGAGAGTTTTTATAACACCCTGATCCGGTTATTGGGAATTTAGTCACTACTTAAATATTAGAGATTTTAAGAAGCAACATAATGCTTATGGAAAGTTAAATCGAGACAATAAAGACTACACAAATTGATAAGATTTCGATTAATGAAATCAACACATAAAGAAAGAAAACTAATGCAATAAGAAAAGGGGATTAAGTGCAAAATGCCAAACAAGGCATAAAAAGAGAAAAAGAGAGAAAAGAAGGCCAAAAGTGTTGGTCCAATGTCTTGAACCCAAGACCAAAAAGGGAAAGAAACTTATACCCAAAAATATAACCAGTTGGGTTACAAGCACTTTTGTGTTATATATCCCACAAGAAATATATATAACATATATAAAATTTCAAGTCTGCATGCTAAAAAATTGGGGTGTCAACACCTCATTAGGCCCTCAATTCCTCCAATAGAAACCCATGCACAAATTTGATATATATATATATATATGTATATATGAATTGTGTGTGCTCTGCGAGTATTAAAGAAAAACAAAAAGGTGTGTGTATGGCTAGAGAGAGAGAGAGAGAGAGAGAGAGAGAGAGAATTGTAGAGAAGAAAAATGAAGAAGAAAAAGAAGAAGAAGGAGAAACCTGAAGAAAAACTAAAATGAGGAGAAGCTGTTGAGAGGGAAGAAAGACTGAAAAGAGAGAACCAAGAGAGGAAGGTAATTTCTCTTTCTATAACTCTTCTACATTCATCTTCTGTTTTGATGTTTTAATAACATCCATGCACATGAAATTGAAAGAGAATGAAAATAGGAGAAAAATGGGTCGATTTAGGCTTAAGAAACCATAAGAAACCCCACACCTGAAACTAGGAAAAATTAAATTTTTAACCTAACTTGCTTAAAGCTTAAAACAAATTGCGTGGCCCAAAATAGCATCCCATTTGGAGTGTTCTACAACTTATTTCATTAAAAATGGTTGAGAAACCATTTAGAATTATCGAGTTACAACCAAGGGAGAAAAAAAATGGAAACCTAATTTGGGGCTTGATTTACTACGTTTCGAGAACGGGAAAGTGTTACCCACACTTCCAGAAACTCATAAGGAAGAAATGGGACCAAAACAGCAAGTAGAACTCCACAAAATAGGAATTTTGGCAACTCGCTGAAAAAATAGGCCTCACCGAAGACCCATTGAACCCTCTATTTCATGACTATAGACCCACCAAATCAAGAAACCCTCACCGGAATTGGAATCCTCATTAGAAAAGGGGTCGAACCTCATTGGTTTAGTTGCTGGTGCCGAAGAGGGTGATCGGAACCCTCGACGGAGAAGTGGAGAAGAAGAACAGTGTCAGGTCAGGTCAGTCGGGTCGGGTTTTGGGTTCTGGTCGGATGCCACCTAAGCACAGAAATGGGTACTTTAAACTACGTCGTTTTGGGGTTTAATTTGAATGGGAATTGGGGTGTTTGGTAATAGGGGCAAGGCCCTGATTTAATATATTTTTTCAGACCTAGGATTTCCTATCCCTATTTTACCGACTATCCTCTATTTAGTAACCAAAAAATCAAAAAATATAAGGGGAGCCGCAACTCCCCAATTTCGAACCTCCGACCTTGCGCGTTTGAGAAACTTAACCCCAAACACGTGACCATTATGCCAGCATCACACATGTGAACATTATTAACAGAATATATATATGAGTAATACTATCCATACCATAAAATTTTACCAAATTTTCTTACCTACTAACGTGGCTGTTCGGGTGCTAGTCAATTAAGCCTTTTAGTGCTAGTCAATTAAGCCTCTTGGACTCACCTGATATGACTAGCACCAAAAGGCTGAATTCACTAGCACCAAGAAAAGCCACGTCAACAAGTAAATTTGTTTGGTAAAATGTTAAGGTAAGGATAGCATTACTGTATATATATATATATATATTATTAATTAAATAATTTAATTAAGTTAAATTAATTTAATTATAGTAAAATGTTTCCGTTGCCCAAATAAAATAACAGGGTAGTGTAACCCAATATTTTTTGGTCATTCTGAACTCAACGACGGAGTCTAATTTGTGAAATTAAATCTCAAACATTAAGACACGTAAAACATAAAAATTATCATTTTACTCTTAATGTCACGCCCCGGATTCCTACGAACCCGAGGAGCGACTGAACAAAACAAAAGAAAGGAAAAGAAGTGACAATTCGGTAAATTTAATTGAAATCTCCATCATCATTCCTCAAGTTTCTCCCAACAATTTAAGTGAAGATTCGACATTCAATATACTCAAAATTGTTCCTCAACATAGCTCAAGTACCTTTCTCAATTAATGCCCAAAATACTTTAAATCATATTTAAAAACGGTTCCCAAAATGGTCTCAAAACCTTTCTCAAAGTGCCCTGTAACGGTTGCCTAAATGTCGCCCAAGTCCTTGTCTCAATTAATGTTTAAATTAAATTAAGTCGCATTCAGAAATTTTCCCCCAAAATAATCTCAAATCATCCTCAAAACTGCCCTAAAATGATGGCCTAGATGGGCCCCAAAAATACCCTATGGCATGGTCCAAAATTAAGTCAAAGGCGCCACCCAAGATGGTTCTAGTAAGTGGCCAACCATGGCCTTGTACTATGACTCAAATGTGTCCCATAAGTTGCCCAACTTGGCTTTAGGTAATGATCCAAAGTAGCCTAAAACGTACTCAACAAATTGAGGTTAAACGTATAATTAAATAACCTTGAAAGGGTTGCCAAAACCTAGTTCAAAGGGTGTATCAAAGGGGGGTGTCATGGAGGACAGCAGGCTAGTGCACAGGGCAAGGCAGCAGGCCATGCGCATAGGACAGGGCCGTGGCGTGCAGGCAGGCGCGGCGCGCACGAGGGCGGCCGGCGCAGGGGCGGCTGGGCTACGGGCTGTTTTCTGATTTTTCTAAAAAATCACTGTAGCAACTGCAAGCTCAAAATCTGATTTTCTACAGATTTACTATTCATGGCTGCAAGCAAATTTCTCTGTTTGCTGCTCCAAAATTTCTCATTTTCCCCAATTTTTCCCAAGTCTTTGATGCCCCCTTTTCACTCATTTTTAGCCCATTTTTCTCAGGTTATATACCCTCATTTTTCAGCCCCTTTCTCACCCATTTTCAACCCAAATTCCCTAGCTTCTAAGCCCCCATTTTACACATTTTTCTCACCCATTTCAAAGGTGTTTTTGCATGCTTAATTTCTCATTTTAATTTACCAAAATTTGAACATAGTTTCCTTTGTTTCTTTAAGTGTTTTCCCACCTAATTTTCACAAGATATATGAACATAATTTTATCCACAATCCACCCTCACTCAGTGGCCACAAATCCATGCATCCATTATATTTCCAATATATCAATTTAATATACATTCAAATGGAACTATCAAACATTCATTACAAGATGGCCCAATGCCTAATGTTCACAATTTTACATAAGTTTAAATGCAATAAGCTGGGCTCATGCCCACACATTCAAAACATGCCCCCAAGGGCCAAATCTTCCGCAAAATCCATTTCCTTCATTTTTCTTCAACACTCAAGGAAGTCTCAAGCAACTGGTGCCTCATCTGAAATATATTGCCCACGAATGGGCCAGCTCAACTGCTGGTATGATAACTCACTAATACTAGCAACAAATTTAGGACGTGACATGTGCAAGTGTACAATTTCAAGATATAATTTCCCTTCCCGTTGTTTAATGCAATGCAAACACACTATGCATGACTCACACATGCAAACTCTATGCCACACCCATGTTAACTCCATGCAATGTCAACTCTATGCCATGTCCATGCCTCATTTTACGGACCTTCCCCGAAGAACATGAGTAACCAAGTATGCCTCATTTTACGAACCTTCCTCGAAAGACATGAGTAACCAAGTATGTCTCATTTTACGGACCTTCCCCGAAGGACATGAGTAACCAAGTATGTTTCATTTTACGGACCTTCCCCGAAGGACATGAGTAACCAAGTATGCACAGCACCAAGTGCCCAACTCACACTATACTTCCAAGGAATCACACTATGCCAAATGCCATGATTCCATTATGCAAGTTCAATGAGTCATTTCATCAAACATATGGTGTGTCCCTTTTCAAGTCATGCATTTAAACCCCACATAATTCATAACTTTAAATTCCCATAAATTGCTTCACATAACATAGATCATAACCATACACCTTAACACATTTCTCAAGCCACAATCTCACAATTTCACCAACCAACAAGAATTTCACAAAGTCACTAGCATTCCATGCAAGACTAATACATTACACAACCAATTCCCCTCCAAGATGTCAAGTAAATATCACATAAATACATATCAAATATAGCAATCAAATACAAAGACAAGATAAGTCATTTTCATAACAACAAAACATCAAATAAACCAAAGAATACATAAAGCCCCAAATTTCTAACTCTAAGTCCTTCAAAGTAACACCTCTTAAATAACTTCCTAACATGAAATAAACATGTAAACCAATCAATCAACATGTAATAAGGTAGGAAAAACTAATTCTATTCCTAGCTTAGCAAGAAATCATACCTAAAATCAGTTTTTCTCCAACTGTAGAATCTGTACTTGCTGGATTTGCCAAACTGTTTGGTGACAATATAGATCTTGGGGAGGGGAACAATTTCCTAGAAGGGACCTAGATGAGATTCCAAGTGGAAAGGTGTGTTTTGGAGGCTTGAAATTTGAAGAAATAAGGGTTTTTCTCTCACCTTCATGACCTAAACGTGGGTTGCTCCCAAATCTGATATAAAATGGATTCTAGAACACTCTATAAGTGTTCTATTTATAATGGTGGAGCAAAAGGCATGGGGCAAATGACCATTTTGCCCTTAATGAGCCCAAATCCCGTTACTCTACAACCCATTCCTAAAAGCTTCAATTAGAAATTTTGTTTTAACCAATATTCATAAAATTATTTTAAATAAAAACTCTTAGAAGAAAAAATTTTCATTTGAGGTCGGTTTAGGCCCGTTCCACCCGGGCCACCCGAACGCCCTTTTTGTCCAATTTTGAAACAGTTTCTGTTTTAGCTAAAATTTGAATATTAGCTATATCACAATATTATAAGCATATTTATATTCTATGACACACTCCAAATATGCTTCTAAACATGTCAAACGGTGAACTGACGCATTTAGATGCTTTATCGGCAAAACTGGGCTTTACCGACAAAACCGTGTATGCCAAATGTCCTACCAGCAAAACGAAAAATATTTCTTCATTTTTTTTCAGATCTCTACACTTAATGATGGCCGAAGCCAATTAAATCTAAAAGGTAGTTTATCTTAACTATTTTGGATGTTCTAGACTCAATTGTGAGATCTCTTAAGCCCAAATAAATTTTGAAAAATATGGAACAACAATGAGATAATACCAAGTATTAATTTAGCTATAAAATGAATTCAGAAAAAGGAGTGGGACCTAATTTAAAGTTTTAAGGCTACTAGACCAACAAGTAGAATTCGTTAGGGAAAAGTTAGCTACAAAAATTAATAAGTGGCCAATAGTAATGCCTCAGTTATGTTCTAATATGATGTTATGTGCATTTGACTTATGGATCCGAGAACTAAAGACAAAGGAAAAGAGATTAAGAAAACAGACTGAAAAATTGAGGTGAGTAATCCGACACCTTGAATTAGTGATGTTTTACCTCCTATTAAAAAATGCTTAAGTGTTTTATCTCCTGTTCAAAATACTTAATCTGTTTTGTGAGAAATCTTGTACTCTGAATTAGTGAACTTCTATATCTGCTCAAATGTCTATTTGCACTTTATGAAATATTCTAGAACTATGATCTTCATGTCTATATTTTGAAATGACATTCATATGTACTGATTTAGAAAATGTCTATAAACCATGGCACCTTTTCAATGAGAAAAATGATTTGCGTGAACCAATTTTGACTATGCAACCTGAATCATACTTATTTGAATCCAATTATATGTCTGTCCAAGGCCTACCTTTGTGGTGCTCCGACTCTTGATGAGACTTACCCATATGGTGCTCTGACCCGATTCTTATGTCTACATGAGGTTTACTCATATGGCACTCTGACTCTTGATGAGACTTACCCACATGGTACTCTCACTTGTTGTGGAATTCATGTTTGAGACTTACCTAAGTGGCGCTTCGACTCTTAATGAGACTTACCCACGTAGTGCTTTGACTCAATATGTGATTCTTCGATGTGTGTAATATGTGTCTATCATCTGTCTCGTGTCATCTGCCATTTGACATCAGATTTCAAAAGGACCCTCTCGTGTGCATTTTTTATTCGACATCATGTTATCTCTTCTGCATTAATTATCTGAACCATGTTTTGAGAATTGCATGTGCTATTATACATTTTGTGAACGACTCTACATCATTTGCTTTGTGTTTTGATATTCGAACTATGTTATTGAAAATGACATGTTTTAGAAATGTACATGTTATATCTGCTTGAACTTGCAGTATGCTTTATACATGATCCATTTTGAAACATGTTTTAGAAATGTACATGTTATATCTGCTTGAACTTGCAGTATGCTTTATACATGATCCATTTTGAAACATGTTTTAAGATATTCTTATGTATATGTTATCTGTTTGAAGAAACTCGGTGCCCATGGTATTTTGTGCAAAACGTTGCCTTTGCAAAACTTGTGACAAGATGTAGGAATTACTCACGAGCTTAGTAAAGCTCACATGAATTTATCCAACATATTTCAGGTAATTGAATTAGCAAGAAGGTAGCAAAGTTTACATAGAATAGCTGAAAGCGTGAATGAAATGGATATTTTCCATGAGGATCTTGGTTGGATGTGATGTGGAATATTTTTGGAAATCATATGATGCATTTTTGGGTTCGGTGACAACCTAGATTTTTAGGAATTTGTATCATGAACCTTTTGTTGGATACATATATGATGTGTATATAAATATTGACAAATTATGATGATGATGGTGACTATGATGATTTTACCTTGATTATCCTTTATAAATGATTGGTGTTGAATTGGTTATCAAATGAGTTGCATATGTGTAGCTTCCGCATTTAATATATATAAAAAAATTTATCACACCTATGCAATTCATTTGATTTTGTACGGCCTGTCTGAGTGACAGTGTCGGTCACCAACTCCTAATCCGCATAAGGTGGGTTTTGGGTTGTGACAGTTTTGTCCAATAAGGCTTTGAAAATTGTCATTGAGAATGTATCCAAAATCTATCTCTCTGTAAAGATCTAAAAAATCTGGATAAATTTTTCGTTCTTGCTGGTAGGACATTATTCATGCACTATTTGTTGGTAGGACATTATACATGCATCATTCAAACATAAGTCATATTGAGAAGCATAATTTGAGTATGCCATAGAAGGGAAATATAGTTAGAAAGTTATAATACATCTCTTATGATAATTTGAGCCTAATCAGAGATAGTTTGAAAAATGGACCAAAAAGGGCATCCTAGGTGGCCCGGGTGGACCCGGCTACACCCGCCAACAAGCGAAAATAAATTTTTCAAGAAAATATTATTTAAAATAATTTTAAGAACTTTAGTTAAAGTAGAATGTCGAATTGAGGCATTTCAGGACAAGTTAGTAGTGTAACGGGGTCCCGCAACTCATTAAGGGCAAAATGGTCTTTTTACCCCTTAGCCCCTTTAGTATAAATACAGCTCTTGAGACCTAAAATTATCCGAAAATGCTGGAGAAAACACAGCAAGTCGTGCTTGGAGAGAAAATGTGAGAAAAACCTAAGTTTTCCAACTTTCTACCTTCCAAAACCTGTATCTAGCCTTGGAATTTCATAAGGCTTCCTTCTAAGAAGTTGTTCTCCACGTCAATGGCTACATTCTTACCAATTGGTTTGGATGCACAGAGACCACAACTCCCTAGGGTTGAGAAAAACCCTTTTAGGTATGATATTTTGCTAAGTAAAGAATAGAGTTAAGTTTAGTAGTATTTTTATAAGTTGATTGTATGACTTACATGCTTACTTGTTGTTAGAAAACCATTTAGCATATAGTTACTTTGAAAACTTAAGGTTGGTTCCTTGTGTACTTATGTGTTCTTTGAGAATTTGGTGAAGTGATGAATATGTAATACGAATATATGTATAATTCATTGCATTCTAGCTTATGTTCATGTAGACAAAGTCTTGTAGTTTGAAAGTTATGGTTTGCTCAATGTATTGGTACTTTGTGTACTTGTGTAATCTTTGAGAATTTGGTAAGGTTGTGAACATGTGACATGATTATATGTAAAATTGATTGGATTATATGCTATGTTCATGTAGACAAAGTTTTGTGGTTTAAAATTTATAGTTTACGTTATGTATGATGCATTATTTAAGGTACACTACATGGGTTTGATAAATGCCTCATTGAAATTGCATAGAAAACATCGAGGCATCTTGGCATACTTGAATCTTTGGAAACATGGCATGTGTTGAGCACTTTGGTACTATGCATTATGAGGGTATAGATCCTGTGGTGAAAAACCCAAATCTAGTCAATGACAGTACTCGCGTGATGATGGAGGCGAATCGTGAAGCGAGGCATGGGTGGGTATAAAGTTGCATGTGTGTGTCATGCATATTGTCATTGAATTGCATCATTGAATTGGAGGGGATATAGCTTATAAATGTTCACTTTTCACATGCCACACCTTACCTTTGTTCTTTATATTAGCATTATGTCATACAAGCCGTCGTGCTTACTCTTTATGGGATTACATATTACAGATGAGACTTCCGGCACTTGAGACTTGATGAAGTCTTGAAACATAGAGTAGAAGTGGACTTTGAAGAATATTTGGCCATTGGGGCATATTTTTGGTGTGTAAGGGCATAAGTATTATGAAATTTATTGTATGTTTAAAACATAGACCTTGTGTAAGTTATGAACTAAATTTTATGTTGGATTGTATGTAATTGAGTATTGGATGTAAATAAGGAGCATGGAGCTCCATGTAGTTACTTATGTTCAAAATATACTTGTGAATGTTAGAATTAGAAAATTGTATGAATAATTGTCCCATTAGGTGTTGTGTTGGTGTTGAGGAGGATGATAAGGAGGAATGAGATGAGGAAAATAGGTTAATGAACAAAGGAGACCATGTCAAAATTTTGTAGATTAAAAAGAGTTGTTGGGTGTGTAAAATGCCCATAAATGAATAGGAAGAGTGCCAAAAAGTGGGGGTTAAAAACCTTGAGGAAGTAGGTTAAAAATTAAAAAAATCAGCTTATAGCACTTCGAAAAAAAATTCAAAAAAGGGGAAAAAAACTTGCAGTAAATACACTGTAGCTACAGGAACCAGTCAGTAGACCAGCCTAGTCCGCGCGCCCCCGCACGCGCTTGCGCTTGCCTGTTGCGTGCCTGCACCTACGCGCTTGACACCCTCCTCCGCACGCGTGCCTGTGTGCTTGACACCCCTCTGCGCGTGTTACAGCCTGCCCCACGCATGCCTGTTGCCTAGGGCATGTCATGGGTATGCCATGACTTACCTTCCAAGGCCTTCTCAAGACCATACACTCCTATGTTTGACAATATCTTTTGGAGCCCCTTTTTGGCCACTTTTGGCCATTATACCAAGTCATGTTGGGCACCATTTTGGGACACATTTTAGCCATTAGTCAAGGCCATGCTTGGCCACTTCTTTAGACCACTTTAGGTAGGATTGTTGACCTATTCTTGGTCTATGCCTGAGGGCATTGGAGCCCATTTGGGCCATTGTTCCATGATACACTAGAGACATTTTTGGGGCTATCTTAGGGGCCATGCTTGGACATGACTTAGACTATTTTGACCATTGGTTGGGGAGGTATTAGATTGATATTAAAAATCGATCTTGGATGAGTCTAGTTAGTAAATTTTTATTTTTCATTTTGGGAAAACATGGGAAAATAAATGAGTAATCAACTAAATCCATTTAATTGCCTTTAATTAATTTCTTTTAGTTCATTTTCACTCACTCATCGGGTTTTGGAAATTCAGGGCGTGACACTCTCTTTAAGGCTTATACAACATGTTAGGTTTGTATATATCTATATATATATCTATATATATATATATATGAGCTATATGTTGCATGTATTTTGATTGGACCAGATTTTGGTCCAACGATATAATGCTATTTAAACTTTGACTGGCCCACAAATTGATACCTCATCTTTTGCATGCATCTCATGCTTACATTTCATAGGTTATCTATAATTTAAGTTGAGATTATAGCATAAAGTAGTGGTCGCCTAGTTAGTAAAATTTTGACATTTTTCACACGAGGTCTTGGTTTCAAGACTTGTAAGAGCTTTTTAAGCCATTTTCTACATTTTTCTTTTTATATATGCATCATATTTCATTTTAGAGTGTTTTATTAACTCACAAAATTTTCATTTTAATCTCCCAATTTTTTTTTATAATTTTTTCAAATTTTCTTGATTAAGCATATTTTATTCGTGTATTGCAAGTCTTGCCTTAGTGCAGTTCATGCATCAATTTTCTAAAATTACTCATGTGTTAATTCTTGATTAACAAAAATCACAATTTGTTATCAAGTTACGACCTTTGACATTAAATCACATTCTTAAAATTGATTGTCTCCAATTTGTAGCTAATTGCTCCAAGGTATCGTCAAAGACACTCTTGTGTCTTTGGTCTCAAGTTTTATGGTCAAATTGCTTCAAGCAATTTGCCTATCATTTATTTAAGCTTAATGTTGCTAGTGGCTACCATTAGTCTTAATTATCACATAATTAAGGTTTTAGTGGTTACAGTAGAAAGAGAGAGAGAGAGAGAGAGAGAGAGAGAGAGAGAGAGAGGGAGAGAGAAATCATAAAAATGAGATGGGGGCTCTGACTTGGTAATGGTTAGGGGGTATTTATACCCTTAAAACCCTAATTTTTCTTAATTACAATTATACCCTTCATTTAAGTGATTTTCCTTATATTCTTTGATTTCCATTTTGTCACTTCCATGTGCACACAGTATGATTCATCACGAACCGAACATTCTAAGGTTCATTGAATTTATATTACAATATCTCTGGGTACTACACTCGCGCAAACTCGTGATAACGGTAAAATGACTATGTTGCCCCTATAGTCATTTAATGTGTCTAAATGAATTTTAATGGTCCCCAAAATTTTTCTAACTTAATATTTATTATAATAAATAAATTATATATCATTTTTGTCCGTTACTTATATTTTAATATATTTATTAAATATTATAAAATTTACGGGACGCTACAAATGGGAATAAGCTCTAATTCTTAAACCATCACGCACAATATGGATTAGTTGTTTTAGAGTTCCCTTAGATTTGTGGAATTCAAGTAATTTCCTCTACATTGGTCGAACATAGGGTGAGGTAATTACTATGGAGGATGCTACGATAAAAATGGAGTCTTTTGTTAGTGGTAAGGTCCAAATCATCACGAATAGTTATAAACATATCAATTCCATTGTTTAGTTACAATACAATGGCAATAAATATCCAGTAAGGGTTATCGAAGAGCAATCCATCAAGCCTTGGCTTATTCAAAATCTTTGTAATGATTTCATTGATACCATGAGGTCTGAGTCCCTTGTTTTTTTTCCTTCTATGCCAATGGAAAATGAAGAAGATAATGGCTATAAAAGCGAAAGGGAAGAAGAAGGCGAGTGTCATAATTCACCCGATCCTCTACTGATGCATAAGAAAATCTTTCCAATGATGAGCGGTTGTAGAATAGTGTTTGTACGATAGAGGACTCGATGAGTTATGTGGAAGTTCAAGATATTAATGGCACATGTATGAGTGGGTTGAGTAATTCAAATGTTACTGTACCTAATTCCAGTACAAATTCAAACTCCAGTCTTTAACATCACTTCATCTTATTCAGATCTAGTCAAAAGCCTTAGTGGCCCCATATACAAATATTCAAGTATCTAGCTTTAGGTGTTTTTGGGACAAGAAAAGCAAATTGGTTGTGGGTCAATTGTAAATGGCCTAAAGGAAGTCGATGAAACCATGTAGCCTTTGAGACTGATACCCACCCCAAGTGATGATACAACCACGACCCACCTATTTATGGGTTCTTCACTGATTAAACAAATAGTGGCGGTGGGTGAAACTCGATCCTTTTCTGATTCTCTTTACCCTTCCAATGAGGGTTTACAAGCAGCATCTCTAAAGAAGCAAGTGATCGGAGTTAAAGAGTCTGGTGGTTCTTTTCAATCAATTGGTTGAAGAAGAGTTAAGAAGAATAAAAAGGTTTTCTTTTGAGTAGTCGTTGCTGCCGTTTCCCTCTTTCTATCTCCTCTAATTTAGGAGATGCTAAAAGGAATAGAATCCTAAATGAATCACAACCTACGTAGGAATTAGCCAAAATTATTGGGGTTGATTATGGAAGCCAGGAAGATGAAGCTATTAGCGAGATCGTGGAACTTGAAGAGAAATGTAACATCCCGTAAATTTTGTAATATTGAATAAATATTTGAAAATATAAATAATGGACAAGAATGTTATATAATTGATTTATTTTATTAAATTTTGAGTTAAAAAAGTTTTGGGGATCATTGGAGTTTATTTAGACATATGAAATTATTATATGGGCAAAATAGTTATTTTACTGTCATCGCGGTTCCGCGAGTGTGGTATCCGAGAGATATTGTATTATGACTTAAATGAACCTTAAAATGTTAGGTTTGTGATGAATCACACTATGTGCACATGGAAATGACAAAAAGGGCAATCAAAGGAAAGAAAATAAACCACTTAGACGAAGGGTATAATTATAATTAAGCAAATTTAGTGTTTTAGAGTTATAAATATCCTCGGACCAAGAGAGAGCTCCCTCTCATTTTTCTAATTTCCCCCTCTCTTTACATTTTCTACCTCTCATGGTTAAGAGGAAAGAAGGGGAAATGCTAGGGTTTCTTCATCATTCTCTCAAATCCCTAATTTTCTCATGAGATCTAACTACAATAAGGACATTTAGTGCAAGATATCTCATCTAGAGAGCATCTACCATAAATTTGGAGCTAGGATCTTGAAAGATCTAACAAGAACAAAGGAAGAAAAGTTAGAATTTTGTACAAACTTCAAGAAACAAGGTTGGGACTTCTAAACCTAGATGAAAAGTATATGTATAGGTAGGTTTGACAATTCATCACCTCGTTTTATGGTGCTAGGTTTTGAATATATGACCATATGTTGCATGTGACTTAAAGATTTGATTATTTGGTTCTTTCTCTTTTTAGAATGACTATTTTTACCTATTTTGACATTGATTACATTTTCGATTAAATGTGAAATGATTAGATGGTGTATTCATAATATGGGTTCCATATATGATGTGTATAAAACTTCTCTACTCACCAAGTGTTTGTAAAATTGTCTAGATGAATACCTGTTGTGATCCATGATGTTTGAGTGTGATTAAATGGATGGTTAATTTATTGATGAATTAAATGTGACACTTTGAATATGAAGCTTGATTGAATGACTACGAAACGATAAGAATGAAAACTTGGAAATGGGCGATGTTCGGTTGGATACTAGACACGTCTATTATGTGCTCTTAAGCGTGGTTGAGATTGTATTTACTTGGGGTTTTATTTATGTTTGGGATAGTGTCTCCCATCGAATTACGAGCCATAAACCTGCGCAAGTGGTCATTTATTTCCATCTGGTTAGTAGACCATACAACACATAAGGTTTACCTGGTGCCAACTAGGAGAATTGTCTTTGGGGATTGAGACTTTGACAAATTGGGATGGAAAATTTGAGAATTGGAATAATATGGATGAAGTATGAAATCTCTACTACTTTGTTCACATCTTGTTGAACTTGGATAATGCGTATTCTTTAGATGATTATTTGCATTGACATATGAAAGATTGATAATTCTTGAATCTTTGTCCTTGTTAGAAATACATGTTCGATGGCCATTTATGTGACACTATACTGGCACAATCATACATGTATCACCACTTGCTTTTCTTTTTGTTTAAAGGTTTTCTATTGGGATTGTTATATTGACCCTTACCAGATTGCAAGTACGGGCAACAAGCCCATGTGATAGAGAAATCATGGTTGAAGCTTTTCTGGATGCCTTGTTGAATTGAACTTGGAAGACTAATTACATATGTTTTGTTCATGTTGGAAAGTCCAGGAAAGTTTTGAAAGACTCTTTCTCCTTGGTCTTGGATTGGTCTAATTATATTTCTATTGAGTCTTCATTTACTGAAAAGTAAGCTTGGGAAGCTATTAAATCTTGTGATGGCTATAAAGCACCCAAGCCTGATGGTTTTAATTTGCTATGGGTCAGAAAATGTTGGATATTCATCAATAATGATATCTTGGTTTTATGAACGAATTTCATGATAATGAAAAGTTAGTTAAGGGGCTCAACTCCTCCTTCATCATTTTAGTCCCCAAAAAGGAGAATCCTATTAGCTTGAGTGATTATAGACCTATTAGTCTTATTCATTGTATTTACAAGATCTTATCTAAAGTGTCGTCTCTTATAATTAGAAAGGTATTACCTTCTCTGATTGATATAAACTAGGTGGCTTTCCTCAGGGGTAGAAATATCCTGGATAGGGTGCTAATTGCTAATGAGGTCATGGATTGGTGGAAGAAAAACAAAAAAAAGGGGGATCACTCCTAAACTTGACTTTAAGAAAGCCTTCGAAAGTTTCAACTGGAATTATTTGTTCATCATGATGGATAGCTTTGGTTTTGGTTGAAAATGGTTTAGAGAATGTGTTTCTTCAACACGAGTCTCAATTCTCGTTAATGGTTTCCCCTCTTTTGAATTTATGATGCTGAAAGGTTTTCAACAAGGGGACCCCTTCTTTCCCTTTTTATTTAACATTGATGTGGAAGGTCTCTACATCCTTTTCAAAAGGGAAAAATCCTAATGCTTAATCAATAGAGTAGTCATGGGATGTAAATGAGTTAACTAGTCACCTTTAATTTTTGGATCACTCGATCCTCTTTTGTGAACCCGAGTGGAACGAAATTCGTACCATTAAAAGGATTCTAAGGTCCTTTGAGATCATGTCAAGCCTAAAAATAAAGTTCCAAAAGAGTTTTGTCTGTGGTATGGGGGTTCTAGACTTTATGGTGGGTGATCTGACAAATCTTTTGAGGTGTAAACATAAAAATCTTCTATTAAAATATTTAGGTCTTCCTCTTGGGGTTAGACCAAGTTTTAAGAAGGTTCAGTCCCCGGTTATTGATAACATTAAGAAAAATCTTTCTTTCTATAAGAGGCGTTATCTTTCTTTTGGTGGAAAAGTTACTCTCGTTAGATTAGTTCTTCAAAGTCTACATCTATGTTTTACATCTCTATTCAAAATCCTTGAATCCATCACAAAGAAAATAAAAAAAATTTAATCGGGTTTTCTATGGGGTGCTAGCCAGTTCAAAAAGAAAGTTCATCTGATCAAATGGAACAAAATCACTAGACGCAAAGACTTTGGGGGTTTGGGTATCTGAAAAGTAAAGGTAATGAACGAGTACTCATTATAGTGATAGATGTTCAGAACTGAAAAGGACTCATTATGGAGTAAATATCAATTCTCATTAACTCATGGATGCCAAAAGCTACATTTTCTAGCAGAAACTCATAAAATTGGGTGGTTATCCTCTCTAGTGAGAAAAGAAGCCCCTCTCTTTATCACTTCTTCCTATCAAATATTGGTTTTAGGATTGGCAATGGGTCTAGAATATCTTTTTGGAAAGACTCGTGGTCTGGGCAAGACCCCTTGATGGATGATTTTCCCAAGTCGTTTAGTTTATCTATTGGAAAGGATGGTTCGTTAGTTGATTTTTGTGTGTCAAGAAATAGGATTCCATAGTGGATTATTATATTCCACAGAGTCCTGTTTTCTTGTGAAGAGAGCGAGTTATCAAATCTTATCAGCCATTTGCCTCTCAACCTACTATTTTCCAACCACGAGGATAACTTAGTAGTGGAAAGCTCATCCATTTAGTTTTTTCTCAGTTCACTCTATGTATTAATGGTTGGAATTTACTCTTGGTCCAAAAATTCCATCTATGAAGCTGGTTTGATAGAATGACTCTCGTCACATCCCCCGACCCACCCTGTACGAATCGGGCGACATAAATAGGCCCAGGGGCCAATAACGGAGTCGAGCAGGCAATGTAACAATACAAATAAATAAATGTGATATGGAAGCGTGAAGATAAATGCACAACCAACCAAGCAGAAATTTTAAACCTGCTAAATATATTTTTTTTTTCCAAAATTTAAACATACATTCATATTACATAGCCATTGTCTTTGAAAAATAAAATTAAATATATTATCCCACTTATTGTCATTGCCTGAAAAACATGGGTAAAATCCATGTGAGCTTTATGAAAAGCTCATGAGTAATTTTAGTACATTGTTATGGGTTTTCAATTGATAGTGGTTTTAAGTATAAAAAAGTTTATAAAAGAGATCACTGTCAATTGTTTACAAGTTCATCTATAGAATACAGAATCATGATACTTAAAACACATAAACTTGAAATCAGAAGCATTTCAGGACATTTCAAGTAAAACATTCATTTTAGAAACACATAGCATCAGGATTCAGTTCTTTAAATATAATCGGAAAGAGAAATCCTTTAATAAAAAAACACGACGATATGAATTATTTTCAGAGCAATGGGGGTTTAAAGCCTTCTTCCATTTCATAATGTTGCATCTTTTTACTTTAGATGAGAATATGTATCAATCTAGACTCTAAGCTTAACAGGAGGTTAGCATCATATACATGACCTAAACAAGAGAGATCTCCAGCCTTTTTACGGTCATTACAGGAGTGAGTCTTGAAGAAAGCACTAAACAGGAGTGTTTATGGACTAATTATCTTGCATTACCGACTCACAAACAAGAATCATTTAAAATATTGATTTTCAAATAGATGTTTTTCAAGAGCAGTTAAACATAGCTGGAATGAGAAACATTCATTTTCAAAAGAATACATTTAACAAAACTTTGCAATCAAAGATAGGCATACTTAAAGTAAGAATCGTATAAGCAACTAGCATTTTAGATAAGCACATTTTCAATTCACAATAGCAGTTTGAAAATAAAATAAGGAGCATGTTTTGAACAAGAGTTATATTAATATAGGAATTTGAATTAAAACATTTCAGAAGTCATGGAGTTAAATTATCCACTTCAAAGTCTAAGAATACTCACCTTGGGTTTCGAGATTCACGTTACTAGTTGGCTTTTCCTTTTCCTTTGTAGTTCCTAAAAATACAATTTGCAGAAGCTTATTAATTCCATATTTAGCTTAAGTTACTCCCTAATAAGTGTTTTTAGTTCATTCTTAGACTCGGTAATTACTAACTTATTAGGATAGGTCATGTTTCTTTTAACTTGGTCTATTTATAGTTGAGTCAACCTTTTAAGGGTAGTTTAGTAATTTACATTTTCACGTGTTCTATTTTTTTGCACTTAATTTGGCAATATGGATCTCACCCTTTGTTCTGGAATGTCAAAGAAAGTTAGAATAGACCCTCTCTAACATTCAATTGGCTTCGGTGTCACAAAGGGCATAAAATTATTGCATTTTACGTGTCCTAATTTTTAGAACTTGTTTTGTAAAATGGACTCCGCCATTGGGTTCGGAACGTCCTTTTTATCTTATTTGGACACGCGTAACATTTAATTAAATTAAATTAATATAACTATATAACTATATATATATATATATATGATATGGAGGGATACCAATAGGATATCACTCAAGGTCCCAAACTGTGAATTAAGCCTAGAAGGGTAGGGGGGTTGAATAGGTTGGTTCTAGAATTAAAAAATTTCTCCAATGTTAATTACAATTCTTGACTACAACAAAAAAATCACTCAATGTGATTAATTCAACATGTATGCCCATCCACTAATGTAATAGCCAAGAATTCTTCAAGGCACAAACGTATCGACATACACCTAATTGATCAACTAGTTCAATTTGATAATCAATTTTGTCAATTCAATGAAAAATTCAACTAAGTGATCAAATGTCAATTTAATTCAATTTGCAATTTTAATTGCTCAATTAAGTTTTCAATTAATCAAATTAAAGCTCAATTATGAAATTCATGAAAACTTAAAATTAATATCAATATCAATATTCTAGTAGAAGCATTCAATTAAAGTAATTAGTAAATTGAAAGAGATGAAGTGATTCACAGATTTGCAAACCGATTGATGATGGAGAAACCATTAGGGACAACAATCCTTTGAGTAAAACTTCAGAGTCGGGCCAATGCTCAAGGAAGATTTCCACTCTGATGGAAATTGAATTACAACATATCTACGAAGGAACTCTACATTTCAAGCTCCGTTCTACTCGATCACGTCTTCAATTTCCTCTTGAATCCTCAAGCTCCTCATAGCTGAAATCCTCGACGGTCTTGAAATCCTCTAATCAAGCCGCTCCACAAATGCAAATCCTCACACACTCGATATCCACCGATCACTCAATGCCGAATCCTCAAGCTTGAACTCCATACTTCATCAATAGTGAAATTGACATGAACAAAAGGCTCTTAGATTTGATTTGGATCTAGTGGATGATCTAAATTAATCAATAAATGAATGAAAATTATGATTCATCTCTCATGAAAGATTTTTGATCTCTGAAATATTTAGCTATCACAATTGAAAACTTTCTCTCTCTCTATTTTTCACTACTTTCAACTGAATTTTCATGTATTTTCGTAATGAACTTGTTCAATCCAAAATGGGCTTTAAAACAAATTATATATTTTTTTTACTGTCTAGCGTTCGTTTAAACAAGGAACGAATTTCAAACGAATACAATTTTTAGGTTGTAGCTTTTCGTTTGATATATGTTTTTCAAATGAATGAACATAATTTTCCCTTAGGTTTTTAAAGATCCATTTTGGGAAAATTGTTTCACAATCAAAAGTCTAACACACACATGATGTTATGATAATAACTATATACAATTCATGTAATGGATGAGTATGTGAGATCCAAATCAAAACAAATGTCCAATATACTTTTCATGAATCAAGTCAGCCGGTAGTAATGCACGGTAATGTCTCTTGGACAATCTTGGAGTTGAACAGGCGCTGAGGTACTTACTCCTTAGACTTATGTAATGATTACACACAAAGCACATTTTTTTCAAACCAGATTAGACAATTATAATATCGGACCCCTTGGTCTTAACAAACTCCCCCTTTGGCAATTTGTGACAAAACTGCGTAAAATAGTATAAGAATACAATACAGCAAAATCTATAACTCCCAAAGAGCCAAATAGAAAGAAATTATTTATTTTGACTTAGTATCTTATACTAGAGATATCACTTAGCAATGGTCAATAAGTAGTCAACTTGTTTCCTACACAACAAACTGAATTATACCACGTGAGATCACATTAAAAGAGATATATCAAATAAATCCAACAAGATCACACAAATAGATGAATATAAATATAAGACAAGGTATAGTAAACATGGTAACCATATGCACTCAAATAAAATTTTGAGCAAGACAAAGGGACTTTAAGCTATCTCATACATATGCAAAAAAATGTATACTACTCCTACTCAATATATTCTCTATACAAATGACCTAATCTCCCCCTTTATACCAACTACCTTTTTGTTACACCATCTCCCCCTTTTGTTCATGATGACAAAGGGAGGTATCAAATAAGAAAACAGAAAAACTACAAGGTAGGCATGCATAGTGAGATAACAGAAAACTGATAGTAATGATAATAGACATAATAAGAAAAATATCAAAGATGTCATAGCAAAATAGTGAGTCTATCATCAATCCCAAAATGATAAAACAATAAGTCATAAGGGAAAAAGTGCCAAACAAAATAAATACATGTAGCTAATGAGCAAAAGATATATGGGCAAGGTCACTACAAAAACACTCATCACCTATGTAATCTAAAACAAACTGAATCACTGATCATCTCTAAGTGGTGCTGGAAGAGGAAAGGCATGTCTGAGAGCCTCTATCAAACCCTATATGGCTTATCGTAAATGAGTCGTCTCCTTCATCATCAGCATCAAGAAGTCTGATCGTACCCGAAGATAGTGCTACTCCAATCTGTGATCAATATAAATAGTGATCTGATCATCATGCAACTATAGAATCTCCTCTTACTCATCTTTTGTGAGCGGCTGATCGGTTATAGATAAGGAGGCTTTGTTGATGCATGAACGTTTGCACCAAATAGGGTATGAAACTGCGGTGGATTCTGGTCAACAAAGAAGTCCTTAACATGAATTTGTTCTCCAAACTGCTGTTGTTACGATGACGGATGTGGCTACTATTGTAGAGCCAGTACCGGTGGCTACTGCTATTGTGGTTGCTATTCCTCCTATACTCATCATCAACATCATCCTCATCGGGACTTAGTTAGAGTCCGACATGTAAATGGATTACGTGGGAGAACAAACATGTTAGGAGTGTAGAAAGGTACTTGCTGTGTAGCACACATCCTAGTGATCAGGTTGCTGAATGGTAAAGACGTGGTGTGTCTAGTACTAGTGGTGGAGGAATCGATGACTCTACAAGTATATAAAGGAGCATCGATCGATATGGAAACACTAATGGCATAGAGAAGTGTAGCATAGAAGAGAGTAAGCGTGTTTGTGTGGCTGACTGGATGCAAAATTGAGCATCTAAAAACATGGCCTCTTCAAGAAATGCTTTTGATGAACATTTAAAAACATGAATTCAATAAAAAGAATGAATTTTCATGAGTATTCAAAACATGGACAATTTAACGGGGTCTTTAAATACTTGGAGGATAATACTTGAAACATTTAACACATGAGCTTCAAGAATTTAAATCATGATGTACATGAATTTATTAAAGCATGGATAGAATAAAAACATTTATTTAAAAGGCATTTAATAAAATTGACATTTACATGGACCTGCAAAGAATAAACGTATCATCAGTTAGAAATATCAAGAAGTGAATTTGCATGCCATGTTAGAATTTATAAATAACTTCAGTGCATTGAATTATAAAGGATATAAATACAAGAATTTAAAATTAGAAATACTATAAATATTTTAACATGAAAATGCTTCAGAATATTTGAACTTCAATTTATTTAAGAAACCATGGAGATTAAAAACCTCCACTTCAAAGTACAGGATTACTCACTTTGTTCTCCCGGGTTAGCACTACTGATGGGCTTTCCCTTTTCCCTTGAAATTCCTGAAAATCAAATTCACCAAGACTTCAATTAATTCCTCATTTACTTCAAATCATTCCTAAATCGATGCTCTCCATTTAATGTTTGACCCGTCGTATCCTAACTTCCTAGGATTGGTCTTACCTCTTTTTAACCGGCCTACTTGTGGTAATTAATAAATTTTATTTTTCATGTGACTTATTTTTTAGTACTTATTTTGGTATTATGGACCTCTTCGTTGGGTCCAGAATGTCGAAGATAGTCAATTTAGACCCTCTCGGCTTTTTATTTGACTTCGGGCACATTAGGGTTAATTTGGTAATTTACACTTTTACGTGTCTTAATTTTTTGGAGTCCTGTCTCATGAAACGGACCCTGTCATTGGATTCAGAATGCCTAAAATAGTCAAAATACACTATTAGTTTATTTATTTAGGACATTGGACTATTATTAAATTAATTAAATAATTTAATTTAATTAATTATATAATTACATATTATATATTATTTATGTTGAAATATTTCAACATAGGCAGTGGTGGCTCAGTGGTCTTTGGGGCTTGGTTTGGGTTTACTGTGGTGGAGGTGATGGGTTCGATCCTAGGGAGCTGCGGCTCCCCTTTTATTTTTTTGACCTTTCCTAATCCAAACGACGGACAAGGGTTAAATCAGGGTTGGGGTTTTCCCTGAATCGGAATAGGGTTAATTAATCAGACCCAATCCCCATAACCAAATAGCCCAAATCCTATCTAAATAAAAGAAAATTCAACTCCAAACGACGTCGTTCCACTAATGCGGTGTCTCACCCTACACTTCGACACGTGTCTGAGTTGACACAGTGGCTAATCTAGCTCGGTCAGGATTGGCTGATTCAACTCGCAAGTTAACTCAGAGAGGTCTTCTTCTTTCCCACGCCCGAGCACTGTAGCTTGCAAACCCTAGCTAGAGTTCCTTTTTATTTCGTGGATTTTCAATGTATTTTGTGCGGTTTGGATGGTATCACACTGTTTCTGCATGTGCTAGGAAGGGTTGGGCATTGGTTTGGTGATTCAAATTCCCAGTAAAAGACCTATAGGTGGCTTCAGTTCTAGACCTATTTCAAGGTCATTTTTCATGTGGCTTGTTGCGTTAGACTCCTTGAGTCATGGGGTGTCTAGGTTTATTCATGCATGCAAGCTTAAGCTTGTCTACATGGATCTTCCATTGTTGACATTTCGGTATCTCTCTTAAATTGTAATATCCCGACCTGGGATACCGGGTCATGTGGCACATATTACGAGATTAACAAAATAATTAATTTATTTAATAATTAATTAATTAAAGTATAAGAAAAGTTTATATTAATTATAAATTAAATATTATGCGTATGTATATGAAGTAAAATATGTATGCATGTATGTGTATATATATATATATGTATGTACATGTATATAAAGATGATTAAAATAATTATAAATGAATGATATAAAATATCTTGGTGTGTGAACAGTGCAGTGTGTGTGTGTATGTGTCGGCTCTGTGTGTCTCCATGTGTATTGGTGTGTGAATATATATATAATATACATATATACAAATATCATCAAAATTTAATGTAAAGCAAAAATTGGGAAGAACAAAATTGATGAGATGTGAAGACTAGTGTAGGGCTACGAAATTAGAAAGAGAAAGATGAGGAGGGCTATGAAATCAGAAAGAGAGAGATAAGGAGAGAGAGAGAGAGAGAGAGAGGTCGGTGGATCTCTCTTTAAAGCAAGACATGCAATTCATGCTTGCTTGGTACGAAAGAAAATTCAGAAAGGGAGAAGGAAATAAGGAGCTAAGGAAGGGATACAGAGGTAGAAGAAAAGGGAAAACCAACTCAAAAAGGTAAACCCATGAAAACGTTTCACTTTCTCTCTCTAAAAGTTAAGCATGAATATAAACTGTTTTTGAGTTGTTATATGCATATGGTGTTAGATATATGTTTAAAAGCTCATCAAGCATGATTTTAGGCCATGAAAACGACTCAAAACATCAAACCCAACAGAAACCGCCATTGAAGACCTTATTCATAGCAGGTTTGGTTTCACCATCACCAAACTATGTTTGGTATATAGAGACTTAAAGTAGACCTTGTAAGCATCACAAAAACATATATCCGCGACACAAAATCACAAGAAATGGACCTCCCATGGTGAGTTGCAGGTTTTGGGTTTTAAACCCAACACCTCAACTGCACCTCAAAACTTGTTTTAAAGGTCAAAATGTGAAACCCCATGAAGAGGGGATCAAAACAAGACCAGCCCTATGAAAATTAATTGAGAAATGAGTGTGAACCGTTGACTTACAGTTCTGGTTATCGAAACTTGGACCGAGAAACTGAGCCTAATTCGAGCCTCTAAATCAATGCAAAACAATGCCTTACGACTTTAGGAGTTTATTAGAAAAGAAAACAGAGAAAATGGAGTTGTAAAATGCCACGAAATTCAAACTAAAAAAATTAGGGTTTTGCAGTCAACAGTGTCGACTTCGTGAGGAAGATGACACTGTTCGGGTTGGACCATGGGTCAGTTACGGGTCTGGGTTAAATCTGGATCCAACGAGTCACGGGTTATATAAACGACAACGTTTTATTTTCAAATTTAAAACATTAGGGCTGACGTCATCATGACATCAGCAACACGTGGCAAACCGGCTAAACCGGTTGGTTTACAATCAGACCAGACCGGTTCACTTAAAACCCAACTGAACCCAATGGTTTTCTAAATTATTTAAAACTAAATAAACCAAAACTTCTTATATTTGCGGATTGACCCCAGAAATTCTGGGAAATCCTACTGTGGCCCAACTGGGGGAAAATTTATTCAATTTGACCCCTGGAAAATAATTAAAAAATTAATTTAATTATTTAATAAATAAAGTAAAATGACTATTATGCCCCTAATTCAAATATTAAGCAAATGAAGTCCAAATTAAACATATGAATAGTGTATCCTTATTATTTTGGATATTCTGAGACTAATGGTAGGGTCTGTTTTGCAAGATGGGGCCCTGAAAAATAAAAACACGTAAAAGGGTAAATGACCAAAATACCCCTTGTCTAAAATTAACAAGTTATTAGTGTATTCTTACTATCTCGGACCTTCTGAGTCCAATGGTGAGGTCCAAATTACGAAACGAAGTACGAAAAAATGTAACACGTAAAACGATAAATGGCCATTTTGTCCTTTTGCATACAAAAGTTCGAATTAAATTCTAGGAAAGCCTAAACTGACTTTCTTTGACGCTCCGGACTCAATAGTAGAGTCTATTCGGACCAAAAAGGAATGTCTAAATAAAAAGACATAAAATTTGTTGAATAGCATTTGTCAGATGACTATAAATTAAAGTAATGCCAAAGTACTAATCTAAGGCGTATACGAGAAAATGAATTACGAAAAGACACGACACGTAAATATGTGAAGTAAATAAATTTAAATTAAAGTTAATGGAGTTACTAGAAGAGTATAAATTAAAATGAATTTAATTTCTAACACATTAAATTGTGCCATAGGTTAAGAGTACGAGCTAAGTTAAGTACATATGAAATTATGAAATCATTTTAGGATCTAATACGATTTAAGCATAAGTTAAGGAATATCGAGATGATATTACAATGAATGTGAAGTTGATGAGATGTTTATGAATTGTTCTTAGGAACTACAAGGAAAGTGGGAAAGTGCATTTTTAGCACTAACCCTAAAGGACCAAGGTGAGTAACCCTATGTTTGAAGTGGAGATTTACCTCCATTGATTTGAAAAGGTTTTAAGTTCAAAGATATGAAGTATTTGAAGTTTCAAATTCAGTATTTACATGATTCAGTTTTAAATTGTTCTATCTTTATAAACCCTATTGTGACATGCTTAGTAAATGTTTTCTTTACAGTTTTCTTAAAATGCGTTTTCAACATGTCTAAGTTAAAATACAAATCTTGTTAAATATTCTGAATTTGATTGTTACAAGTATTTGAAGTTCTATTGTAGAAATTATACATTTCATGTTTTAAATACTCATGAAAGTATCCATTGAAGAAGTCATGTGATAAATGTTTTACAAGATAAACGGTACTAAGTACCACCCCCTGTGATGGTTGAAATCCTTCGAGATTCAACAGTAAATGCTCGGTAGCAGGATCTAATCCCCCAGGCAAATGAGATCGACAGTATTAGCAGTAAAATGGGAGTCTGGTTTGAAACAGATTCAACCTAATTAAAGAGAAAAGATGACAAAGTGATTTTGAAAATGGAAGCAGGTTTTACCCTCATTTTCACAATACATATTTATGTGTTTTAAAGTTTATATACTTTATCTGATGAAGTACGAGTTTAGCTTGAATACTTTAAATGTTTCAAAGCTATCTGTTTTATGAAATGCATATGTTTCGAGTTATATACTCTATTTGACAAAGTACGAGTTTAGCTTGAATACTTTAAATGTTTCAAAGCTATCTGTTTTAAGAAATGCATATGTTCTATGTTCAAGTATACGAGCAATTGGCGGTGAATGTTTTACAAACTCTTATGTACTAAAAACCACTGCTAATTGAAAGCCCCATGACGAATACTGCAATTGCTCACAAGCTTATATTAGCTTACCCGGACTTTGTTCGGATCCCCCTTTCAGGTGACTTGTGGCAGTATTGATTTTGAGGACGATGATGATGAAGTCTGCCATTTTTGGAAGATTGGTTCAAGCAGTTATTTTGTCCAGCACTTAGATAGTTTCTGTTAGAAGACTCTACCAACTTTAATAGTGTTTTGTACTAAAACAATATGATGTAATGTGTATAACCCTACGGAGTAACTGATGTAAATGGTTATGTAATATAAGTCTGTAATATTTTAGTTATACTCTGAATGTTAAATCATGTATGCTATGTAAAGAGGGCAGTACCGGACGGATGTGCAAATTTAAAAAAATGAGAAAAGAAAAGAAAAAGTTTTTACGCTTCTACAACCACGTGTCGCACATCTATTCGATATCGTTGCTTATACGAGCCTTCGCCCTAAGGTCCTCGGGCCTGAGGATGGCGGTCGCGATCCGGTAATCCGCATAGGGTGGGTTCGGGTCGTGACATAAACAGTGCTCAACCATGAGCTATCTCCTCGGGTTTTGTGGTTTTCCTTCCTTATTTCTTGTGTGTTTCACATGTTAGGACTCAAAAATGGTTTTTTGTGCAAGTCAGATTTTTAAGTGAGTTTCTTCAAGCTTTAACAATGGTGGTTCAAGCTTGAACCACTATTTTTGGGTCGAATTTTTGCTCTGTATTCAAGATCACAAACCTTAAATATCATGCATGCATAAAAAAAGAGACTTTAAACAGTTTGTAAATAGAAAATTTTTAGAGAAGAAAAATTTGAGGGTTTGTGAGGTTTTACCCCAACAATGGATCCTTTCACCTTTTGTTTCTATCTTCCTTCTCTTGTTCTTCTTCTTCTTCCCTATCCATGGTGGATGCAACAAGTCTCTCTCTCTCTCTCTCTTTACAATTCTCTCCCTCCCTCTCTACTTTCTCTCTCTAAGTTTCTCTCTCTACATCACTCACTTACACAAATCTGATTATTTTCTAAATTCACACAACACACGCAACACACATATCTATATCTTATTTTTTATATAATTGTTTTGGCTGCATGAATGGCCATTGCCAACTTGGGAGGAAGGGCTTTATTTTGATGTGTGTGTGTGTGTGTATATATATATATATATATATATATATAAGTTGTATATTTAAGCACGAAAGTGCTGGTAACCCACTTGGTCATTTTTTTGGGTGTTTAAATCTTGGTCTCAATTGGTCAAGGGTTCAAAACCCCTTGGCCTCCCTTTTGGTCATTTTCTCCCATGTTGTGTTTATGCCTTGTTTGGCTAGTACAATTTACTGTTTTAGCTATTTTCTTAATATTTTCTTTTCTATTGCTCTTTTTACGAAATAGTTTCTTCTGGTTGTTTCCTATTTGGGTTGGCTAAAAGGTTTAAATCCTTGCTTCGGTTATTATTTCTTTGTGATCTCCGTAGTTTGCTAATTCGAATTTTTTTTATTCGCTTCTTTATATATTGATTTTATAAATCGCAACCTTATTTTCTTGGATTTATTTTCTCGGAGTCGACCTCGTTAATTTAAGGTCTCGGAACTATTTTTAAAATTGTCATTTATATCCCGATTAATTTTCGTAATTATTCTATTTTATTAATGTATTATTATGAAGATATAAAAGTGACACTTTCGCAAATAAAAGAGAAATTCCCATGCATCATATTCAATTCTCTTCTAAAGGCCCTTAGGCTGATTTCTATTCGAATTCCATAAAATGGGGGATTCGGGGTGCTATAAGGTGGTGTTAGAGTAGGGATATGTGTTATTGCCTTAGGTCCCGATGTGAAACTAACCTAGAATAGAGGGGGGGTTGAACATGTATGCTCAATTTTTCATTGTCTCCAATTTTTCAACCACAACACTATCAACTATTTCTGTAATGACTTGAAATTTTTTTTTTTGGAATAAATGAAATTTTTTTAATATTATTATTATTATTTTTTTGAAAGGTATGGTGAGCATGTATATATATATATGAGTGTATGTTTAAAAGTGTTTGTGTGTATGTTTAGATGTATAAATATATATATATATATATATATATATATAAATCAGATGTGGGTGAGGTGTGTGCACAGTGAATCAGCCGTGTGATGCGTGTGTGTGTTACTGTTTAAGTGTATTATATATGTATATATGAATCAGGTGTGCAGTGAGTAGGTGTGAGAGTTGAGTGTAGAACACTCAATAGGGCATGGAGGGGCTGTAAGTGTGTAAGGAATTAGGTGGCTGATGGAGTGAGGGAATGGGTTTGCTGTGTGGCCTGTATGTACATGTGTGTGGAGAGGGTGAGATACAGAACCAACCGAGAGGGATATAGAGAGAGAAAGTGAAGAGAGAGAGAGGCTGCTGGGTGTGATCTCGTGTATGTGTGTGCATGTCCATTGGGACTGAGAAAGAGAGACAGAAAAGAAGGGGGAGAGGTTCGGACCAAGTTGGAACAGAAGGGAGGAGGAGAGGCATGCACTGAGAAAAATCAGTGAACGTAAGGTAAGTGGGTCGACTTTTGTTTTTAATTTTCAAAGCATGAAAGTTGATTTGAAGTATAGGATCTTATAGAGTATGCAAAATGTAATCAAATGCAAAAGAAATCAAGTGAAATGGCTAAGGGGGGAGAGATAAATTCTCAGTTACAGGTCAGTTAGGATAATCGGGTGGGTGAGTTTTATGTTTCAAAACTTAGCCAAAATGATGGAAAACCAACCCCCTTAAGTGCATAAAAGCATTGGGATCAAAATGGGGATTGAGTAGTGACTTAACAGTCACGAAAAATAGAAATTTTGGGTTGGCCGGAGAGTTGATCGAGAGGTTTGACCCTCTATTCGTGACGATCTATAGTTCCAAATCAAAAACAAAGGGTAAATATGAAATCTACATGAAAAACTCAAGGAAACCACATTTTAAAAACATGAAAAACTCACCGGAAAATAGTCGCCAGCGCCGGAGAAGGCGTCGGAACCCTACTGGAGGTTCGCCGAAAAAACAGGGAAGAAGGCACTGTGCACTCGGGTCCGGTTTGGGTCTCAGGTCGGGTCTGGGTTCGGGTCGGGTCAAGTCCGACCCACCCCTACCACGTGTCAGTCTCTTGTTTTAAATTAAAATGGGGATGGGGTTGTTTGGCTATGAGTTTATGAAATTAAAATTGGTATTAAATTGGAAACAGGGATATCCTATCCCTGTTTTGGATTAGCCACTATTTGGCTATCCGAATTA
Source organism: Nyssa sinensis (assembly GCA_008638375.1). Classification (NCBI taxonomy): domain Eukaryota; kingdom Viridiplantae; phylum Streptophyta; class Magnoliopsida; order Cornales; family Nyssaceae; genus Nyssa; species Nyssa sinensis. Next base: position 37,635,432 of record CM018051.1, on the reverse strand, counting down.
GGAATAGGGAATTGGAAAATTACAAATTAGCCCCTAGACTTTTTGGAAATTAAACTTGACCCCAGAACTTTCGAAAATTTCACTTTGACCCCTAGACTTTTGAGAAATTATGAACTGACCCACCAGAATAAAATATTAATAAAATTAATTAAATTATTTAAATATTCCAAAATAATCCGGAGTCCAAATGGGACAAGTTATTAGTGTATTTTGACTATCTTGACCATTTTGAGGCCAATGGTGAGGTCCATTTTACGAGATGGGATCCCAAAAAATAAAAGACCCGTAATAATATTTAAAATTACCAAAATACCCCTAAATTGAAACACAGTCAAACAAACTTCAAATTAAGTAAACAATTAGTGAAAATTTATTATTTCGAGCATTCTGGACTCAACCGTGGAGTCCGATTTATGAAAAGAGGTCTCGGGATGTAAGGACCAGTGAAAAGTGCAAAATGATTATTTTGCTCTTTTTAGCTCAGATGTCCGAATTGAATTCCACGAAAGCCTAAACCTACTTTCTTCGACGTTCTGGACTCAACAATAGAGTTAAATTTGGCAAAATAGAAACTTATAAAATAAAGACATAAAATTTGATAAATAGCATAATTCAGGTACCGAATGGACTGAGTCACATGTTATGATTTTAGGGACACGGAAAGGCAAGGAGAAGGTGATCTGACCTTCGGTATTCTTACTGTGGTTTTGCTATACTACGATTATGCTTTCCTGAGATTGAGATTGACCCATCAGGTACGATATATTGTGCTAAGTAAGAAATAGAATTGAGTTTAAGAATAACTGCTCTGTTGACTTGATGATTCACATATTTGTTTGATTATTCACATGTTTATGCGCCTCATGCTATCTTGCTGAAAGTTGGGTGATAATGTGGATGATGATTATGTGTATATCGCATGTGTTAGTATAATGTGTGGATTATATTCTTTGAGAACTGTTGAGACTATGAAATGTGTGATTGAAAGCATGCTTCATGTGTGGATGAGATGCATCATTGAGATTACATTGTGGCATGAATGAATCAGAGCATATTGGCATAATGTGATTCCTTGGGCATGGTGTGAGTTGAGCACGTGGTGCTGTACATTATGAGGGTGTAGATCCTTTGGTGAAAAACCCAAAATCGGCCATTCGGTACTCGCATGCTTGACGGGTTCCGGACCGTGAAGCGAGACATATATTAGTACTCGGGCTATCGGGGAAGGACCGTAAGATGAGACATGGTGGCATAGAGTCGCATGGGTGTGTCACGCATACTATTCATACGCTGCATTGATGATATTGAATGTCATGTAGATATAACTGTACACTTGCACATGCCACGCCTTAGGTTATGTTAACGAGTTAGATGGCACGTAGATTATTGCTAGTACATTGTATGGATGATATTGAATGACATGTAGAAATAACTGTACACTTGCACATGCCATGCCCTTAATTTTGTTTCTTGCATTAGCATTATATTGTACCAGCAGTTGAGCTGACCCATTCGTGGGACAAACATTTCAGATGACACTCCAGCTGTGCGAGACTTAGAGATGCTTTGATTGAGGATTTTATTTGGCCTGTGGGGCGTATTTAATATTGTACAAGGGTATAAACCCTAGACTATTTCCTGTCATTGTATGTTTTGAACTAATGGACCAGACCCTATGCAATGTATCAGAGCAGTGTATGGAATGTATGTGATTGTCCTTAATTATCCTTTATGTCTTTATTATTTTATTTCCCTTTTGTCTCGACAGTCGCACCTCGGGTTCGCCAGAATTCGAGGCGTGGCAATTTCAATGGCAAATATAGGAATTGCTACTACAATGAATATTCAACTACTGTATACAATTAAATAAATTATCCCAAGCCATTCAAATATGGAATCATATAGTGTTGATCATAGCATTCTATTCAACTAAGCCCATTTGATTCACAAGTTCAATTTAGATATCAACTATTCAATTCAACTCAAAATTCAACTATGTGATTAATCAACAATTCACCAATTCAATTTGCCTAATCAAGGTTTCCAATTATAAATTCCAATTTCTATGAACACAATTATGAAAACCTAGTAGAAACAATTGTGTTTAGCAAGTTATGAATTGTAAAAACATAGAGAGAGAAGAGTGAATACCACAATGATGACGGAGAAACCACCTTGGAAAACTATCCTTGGTGGAAAACTCAGGAGCCGACAAATGCTTAGGGAAGCAATTCACTACGATCAAGATTGAATTTCGCGTAAACTTGACACGGTCTAAGTACCTTTAGCACCGTTCTACTCATTCATACCAACAACTTCTCTTGAATCCACAAGCTTCTCATAGATGAATTCTCCATACAACCAGATCCTCTTTTAGTCTCGGACTCTTCCAATCGAGCCTCTTACAATTGTGAATCCATACAACCTTAATATCTACCAATTGCTCAACGCCAGATCCTCAAGTTTGAACTCTTTTATTCAAAAGTGAGAATGTGAATTGGGGGCTTTTTTATGTGATTAGGATCATGCGAAATTTTTCGAAATCGATTGAGAAAGGCATAATATGCAACATAGACGAGCTTTTCAATAGAAGTTCTTCGATCTAGCAATTTTAGGGCTCTCACAATGATGAGCTCTCAATTTTTTGTTTTCTTTATTCTACCTTCGCACAAAATTGAATTTTCATGTATTTATTGTGTGAAGATCGAATCTCAAACAGTTTGAAAAATATTTTTACGCAGTACTCATTCAAACGAAGAAAGCTAATTCGAACTACCAGTTTATTCTTTCGAACGAACATGGAACGAGTTTCAAATGAGCAAAACTTCGAGGTTGTAACTCTGCGTTTATGTCACGGCCCTAACCCAAAGGGCCAGACTAAGGGGTCATTGAACCCCGATAAGATGGGTAATAAGACTAACCAGGCCTGGTCAAGTATATAAAATGCAGGCAATTTTTTAATTTTTTTTAATTGAAATCATTTTCTCTTTAGTCGATTTTGGTTACCTGATTAGACTTGTTCAAGTCCCGTAATGGGATTAAATGAAAATGATTACTGTCATAATGTAACTAATCAAATGTCCATTAACTGTATTAAACAAAGTATGTCGAGAGTTGACTCTACAATTCTTATATACATGAATAGTCTGAAGGGTACATGCATACTTGATAAATAAATAAATAAATACGAGAAGGTAACTAAATGCTATAATGACTTCAGTCCATCTTGTACTGCTCCTAAAACTATTTTCAATCAAGTCAATACTTGCTATTCCCATGAACAACAGAGGTGAGCCATAACGTTCAATAGGGTTTCCCAAATGCATAAACAAGCAGCATGCAAAAACTAATGCAAGTCTAAAAAAGACACACCCTAAAATACCGTATGCATCACAAACACACACTATCAACATATCCCAAGCATAAGCGTAAGTATAAGCATCAAGAAAGTATAGCACCACTACATGTGGTTTCATAATAATGGTCAAGTAGTCTATATATAGAGGTCGGATACATAAGATAAGTAAAAACATATAATTTCACGAAGCGCCTTCATTTTTTGTTTTAATGCCACAAGAACAATGTGTATAAATACATAACCAATCACAATATGTAAGTATAAGCTTACCAATGCCACAAAGCACCTTCATTTCTTGTTTCAAAGCCTTAAGAACAATGTATACATTCATAGCTAAGCAACCATGCACAAGTGCCACAGTATCACCAACTGGTAGCATACAATCCATCAATAATCATAAGAAAATATCACATGAGTGTCAAGGAAAATAATCTCAACTCAATCAATCCACAACAAAAATTGATAAAACCTTATTCAACCCATTCCGTTCTTTCAATATTCTCAATCTCATGAGTATCGACCTAATTTGGCTCCCGATAAGCTTGAGTGCATTACCCGAGGAGTGAGTGAAATGCAATGCCCAACATCATGGTAATCAACATAATAATTATATTATACTGACAAATCAATCATAAGATAATCACTAGTAATAACAAACATCTCATGTAGATCATATAACAAGTATGCACACACCAACACGTTAGGACATTTTCTTAGTCCCAATCATCACTTCACTACAAGAAGACACCGAATATGTCTTTCATAATGTTTGCAATTGCCTGTGTATGTCACGCCCCGAATTTCCACAAACCCGGGGAGTGAGTGAAATGAAATAAGAAATGTAAATGAAAGGTCATTAAGGTGAATTTAATTAAGTATGCATTCTTTCTCCCATGTTTCCCCCAAAATTATAAGTGAAGGTTTGCCATTTAACTTAACCAAGATGGCATTCCTAATATTAATTAAACATTCTTCCCAATTAAGAGTTAAAATAATTTAAGTCATGTTCAAAGTGGCTTCCAAAATAACCCCCAAAACATCCCTAAAATTTTCTTGGAACAATGGCTCAAATGGGTCCCAAATACCCTAATGCATGGGCCAAGAATGAACCAAAAATCCTACCATAAGTGGTCCAAGTAAGTGGCCAAACATGGCCTCGAATTATGATTAAAAAGTGTCCCAAAAAAATGCCCAACACGGCTTGATGTAATGGCCAAAAGTGGCCCAAATTGGTGGCCAAACATGGCCTTAAAGGTCGGCCAAATATGGTCCAATATGGTGTCCAAGTACAGCTTAAAAACCTGTCTAAACATGGCACAAAAAGTGGTAAAAAGGGTAGTGTCAATTGGCTGGGCAGCAGGGTCACACCGCAGGGCGCTGGACACGCAGGAGGGCAATAGCAGGCAGCGCGTGCGGCCCACGCCCGCGTGGGCGCATGGCTAGGCAGGGGCTATGCAGTCTGGGCCATTTTCTGTTTTTTTTCTCAGAGTTACTGTTCCGGATAGAGAGCAGAAATTCTATTTTTCTACAGAAACACTATAGCAGCTGCAACCTATTTTTCCTATTTTGTTCCAAAGTTTTTCAAGCCACTTTTCAGCCATTTTTAACCCAATTACCCAAGGTTTCTAAACCTCTATTTTGAGCACTTTTCTCACCTAATTAAAAGGTGTTTTACACACTTAACCAACTCTTTAATTTTCTCAAAATTTTGACATAACCTCCTCTATTTTCTAAGTCTTTTTCCCACCTAATATACATGATTCAATATAACATTAATGCTTCACACATTTCCATCCTCACTCAATGGCCACAAGTTTATTAGATTAAACATACATCTATTTTCTTCAATATATATACATGTAAGGCACATTAAATAAATATGTTCTACATGTCATTTGGGCTTAAACCCTTACACTTTAAAATAGCCCAAGGCCTATAATCCATAGTCCACTATTTTCCAAATTTAAATACAAGTTATTTGGGCTTATGCCCATACATACAAAAACATGCCCCAAGGGCCAAATATGCTTCATGATCCATTTTCCTTCCTTTCTTCAAGACTTAAACAAGTCTCAAGCATCCGGAAGCTCATCTGAAATATGATATCCCACGAGGGGTCAGCTCAACTGCTGGTATGACATAATGCTAATGCAAGGAACAAAATTAAGGCGTGGCATGTGCAAATGTACATTTATATCAACATGCCTTCCAATTCATCAATACAATATAATGTAAATATGCATGACACACCCATGCAACTCTATGCCATACCCATGTCTCCTTCAGGGATCGCTCTCGTTGGTTCAGAGTACCAATGCCTAATTTCACGGATCGCTCCCGTTGGATGAACAGGCACCAATGCAATGGCCAATTTTGGGTTTTTCACCACAAGATCTACACCCTCATAATGCATAGCACCAAGTGCTTAACTCACGCTATGTTTTCAAAGGATTCACCATATGCCAATATGCTTTGCTTTCACCATGCAATAATGCAATTCAAGGAAACATTTCATCAACATATGGAGCATGACTTAAAATATGCCTCATTCATAAACTAAAGCATAACTTCAAATTCCAAATACTTTGTCTACATGAATGTAAGTCACAATTCAATGAATTAAACATTTGATCAAGTTTCATGTTCATTACTTTAACAATTTCTTAAAGAAAATCCAAATCCACAAACCACCAACTCATGTAATAAATCATAACTCTCAAACCACAAAAGTTTCTCTACATGAACAATAGCTAGAATGCAATGAATCAAATATATAAAAAAATTACATGTTCATCGCTTTGACAAATTCTCAAAGATCACAAAATACATAAACCACCAATACCTTAAATAAATCATAATTTTCAAACTATGAGATTTTGTCTCCATGAACCTAAGCTAGAATACAATGCATTTCACTTATAGTCATGGTTCATGTTTATCACTTTTCCAAATTCCCAAAGAATAACAAAGAACACACAAGTATATGAACAATTACTCTAGGTTTTTCAAAGCAACGATATCCTAAGTGATTTTCTAACATTAAATAAACATATGAATCATTCAATCAACATGTAAATCATTCCTAAACTTAATCCTATTCCTTACTTAGCAAAATATCATACCTAGAATGGTTTTTCTCAAACTAGGGAAGTTGTGTTTGCTATACATCCGAACCGATTAGTGAGAATATAGATATTGATGAGAGGAACAACTTCTTAGAAGGAAGCCTCGCAAGAATCCCTGGTGGCCCGGGTGGATTTGGCTTGATGATTCAGAGCAGAAGTCATGCCCTTTTGGTCCAATTTTTGAAATTATCTCCGAACAGTCTCAAATTTTTATAGGAGATGTATTTTAATATTATAAGCATATTTCTTTTCTATGGAATACTTAAAAATATGATTCTAAATATGACTTATGTCTAAATAATGCATGTCTAGTGCCCTACCAGCAAAACGAAAAATTTACCCTCATTTTTTTCAGATCTCTACAGTGTACCTACTGTTCCATCCTTGGGACCACCCTGGTCTATACAACTAAGGTATCGTAACAAGTCTTATCGTTTTTTATGCCCAATTACTCATTAGACTACACATTGGGTATCCGTTTGCCCAAACAAATATATAAAAAGGTGTTTCCGGGCTTCAAAAACCCTAAGGAAGCCCTATCGTATTATTTTTAAGTCATTTGACTGTCTTTTAAACTCATAAGGGTATTTTCATAATTTATCAGACAAGTTACATGTCTATTGTAAGACCCCGACCCAAATAAAATAGAATAAATCTATTTATATCCTAAAAGAGTCAAATAATAATACCGAGATTTGACCAAGCCACGAGCATAGTACCAAAAGTAAACTGAGACCAAACTCAGACCAAGAACAGTAGATCCCAAAAAGTACCAAACTATCATGGTACTTAGTAAACAATGATGAGTACACATACCGAGGTAAATAGTAGAAGTCATGATCTCAGGGAATTACGAGATTAGGACAAGCCAAGTACGAATAAATCGAACCGATAAATATAATACAAAAAGAGATCAAGCTAGCGTAGTAAGTTATGCACAGAATAGGCACGCAGTTCGAGATGAATAGCGAGATTCACAAATAGAGTGAAATACGATATTTAAATATACGAGAAGTAGTTACAAGTAACCCCGAGTACCCTAGGACTACCGTACGAGAAACCCGGATCGTACGGAGAATCATACACGTAGGCCTTTACATGCCTTGATATACGTGCACAATATATTTATACGAGAATATACATATATATATATATATATACAAGATAATACATATATGTGTGTGTGTGTGTATAGATATAAGCATAATAATATATGTATATATACACATACGGTATTGTAAGGTATATGTAAATACATGTATAAATACACATGTATTGTATGGTGTATATATATATATATAAGTATAATATATATATATATTATAGTATGCATGCAAAAGCATGCAAGTGAATTATGTGTGCTGGATAGTGTTGGCAAATGTGTGTGTTGGTGTGTGTGTGTAATGTGTGTAAATATATTATATAATACATATATACAAAGATTTGAATATAAAAGAAAGCAAAGAAAGAAAAGAAATCAGAATAGAGAAAAGAAAAGTCAAGGAAAGCGGCAGCAGCAAGTGGGAGGAAGAGAAAGAGAAAGAGAGTAGAGAAAGAAAGTAATATATATATATATATATATATACGTACGTGTGAGTGCCTTGGTAGGAAAATAGAAAATAAAAAGGGAAACCAAAGAGCTGTGAACATTAGAAGTGATTCAGAAGTTGAAACAAAGAAAGAGGAGGAAGAAAGGAAGGGTTACTGCGAGGCAAAAGCTCAATCGAGTGAGTAAACTTGAATTCTGGGTTTTAAGATTTTAAGCATGAAAGCTTGTTTAAGTTCAATGGTTTTAAAGAGCATGAAAAATGGTAAATTTAGGAAGAAACCGCAGCCCATTTGGTGAAGAAATGAGTGAGAAAAACAATTTAAAGGTTGAAGAAAAATTTTGGGTCATTGGAATTTAAATCGATTTTGCTCGTTTTATGAATGGGGAATTATTGCCCATAGGTGTAGCAACTTGTAGGTAAAATTTGGGCTCAAAATAGTGGCTAAAAAGCCATGAAATAGAGAAAAATTAGATCGCTGGAAAGTCGTAGGAGTTGGCTGCAACACCCTTTTTCGAGGACTTTCGATGATGCAAATTGAATTTTGAGGGTAGATATGGAAAGCCCATGAGGATTAGGAGAGGAACCTGTTAGTTGGATGTCAGAAAGTCGTCGGAAAATGGCTACCATCGCCAGGGAAGACTGACCGACTCACGACCGAAAAAACGTTGCAGCAAGCAAGGTGCGGCTAGGGTGTTTTGGGCTTGGGCCATGGGTTTGGGTCGGGTCAACCCACCCAACCACAACTTGGGTGATCCACCCATGTGTTAAAATGTTTTAAAATGTTAAATTAGGAGTGTTTGGATGCAAGGATAGTAAGTTAAAATTGAACTGAAATTGAATAGGGATAGGCTATCCAAGGTTTGGGCTTATCCGCTGTTTGGCTATTCCAAATTGAAATAAGACATTCTGGAAATTAGAATTTGATCCAGAATTTATGATAATTATGATTTGATCCCAAGTGAATAAAATATTATTTAATTAAATAATTATTAAAAGGAGAAATTATCAAAATGCCCCTCAGTAAAAAAGGAGTCAAACGAACTTCGATTAAAGTAAACGAACAATAAATTTTTATTATTTCGAGCATTCCAGACTCAACGGTGGAATCTAATTTGTAAAAAGGGGTCTCGAGAAATAAGAACCCGTAAAAGTGCAAAATAATTGTTTTGCCCTTTTTGGTATAAAAGCCTGAATTGAAATTCGCGAAAGCCTAAACCGACTCTGTAAGACGTTCCAGATTCAATGGTAAAGTCTATTCTAGTAAAAGAGATACCAATAAAAAAGATACAAAAAATTTGATGAATAGCATAGTTCATATAACTATAGACTGAAATGTGTTTTATGAATCATAGGAAAGCCAAGAGGAAAGGAGAAGGCGGTTTGACCTTCTAAACAGATACAGAAAGAGGTAAGTAATATCTGATCTCTGCATGTGATACTTTTAGCCATGTCAACAGGTTTTCATATATTACCTATTGTATTCCATACATACCAGAAGTTGTTGAGTCCACATTTGATATTGTTCTATCTTGTGGAAAGTGCTATTGTTTATATCTCGATCATGATTTTGTACACTTGTGCATAGATTTCTTTATCATACAGTTATACGTAGGGCCATGAGGGCCAGCCAGTTATGTTCGTGGCAGCCTCGTAACCATAGCCTTCGAAAAGATAGAGTTATATTATATAGCTAAGAACCAGTTATGATTCCACTATACTATTCGTGGAAGATAGCACAATCTTAATATTGTTAGTGCCATATTTTTGCTAAGTCACAAACTCCATCTGATGCTTATTATGACCTTCCGGTCGAGGGAACACCAGCTACGTTGCTACACGAGGCATGGGACATAGAGTCACATTGTATACAGAGCAGTATTCATGCAGCTTGGTTCGAAACTGAATACGAGCTCATGGGGAATTCTGGACCCCAATTAGAGTGCATCCACTCTTGTTGATATCACTATCATTTATTAATTTTCATAGCTTGATCATATTATTTCATTATGAATGATTATGAGATTTCACAACTTTTTATTGAGTACATATGATTATACTGAGACAACTCATGACTGTAGCAATATCATACTTGTTAGGAGATCAGATTTTCATTGCTTTATCATTTGAGTTCCTACCATTTGATATTCTTTGATGAGTTCTATATTTCCTGGCTGGCTAGCACATTTGCATTTATCCTAGTTCTTTTCTGGATTATGCCTTCTATATACACTTGTACACATGGCAGAGCAAAGGAGAATTACTTACTGAGCTTATCTTATCTCATTCCAAACTTACTAAAACATTTCAGGAAAGGAAGCTATAGAGGAGCAGTAGCAGTAGCAGTTAGCTAGATAGCAGTGGGCATTTTTGAGATAAATATAATGTATAATATTCAGTATAGTCTTATAGCTCTCCCATGTCATCCATGTCTTAGGGATGTAATGTATTAGACTTTTTAAAGTCTGTATTTTGAGAACCAGATTTTATATACATGCAACTTTTATTTAGAGACTTTCGCTATATATGTTATGATATTTATTGCATGTTAGTAGCACTGATTGTGTAGTAAGTTTCAGATGAGATCCAGTTCGGCAAGAGGGTCTGGCCGGGGTTCGTGATTTGAGATCCATAGAGGGTGGGTCTCGAGTCATGACATCTATCAAGAAGCCGTCTCTCAAAACTTACCTTGGAATTGGATCCAGAAGGTTAAATAATCCTAAAGATATCCTCTCAATATTTTATTAACGCTTCTACATATCTGTTCCATGCCAATGAACATTTTAGTAATTTTATATTTTCATATGGGACCACCCCGAGTCCCTATTTCATTATTCTAATATCATATTCGAGGTTCTTTACGTCCAAAAACATAAAAAATGCATCTTTCGAATCTTAATTTGACTTTCAATTACTTGATATAAGTTTGGGGGTATAATTTTCATTTTCTCACTTTATGGAGGACCATTACCAGGTCCCATTTTGTTCAATCTGATCATGGATTTGAATTTTAGGCATCCAAAAATATTGGAATAGGCCTTTTAGATTTTAATTAGCTTTTACATTTCTTATTTTAACATTGTGAGTATTTTTGTAATTTTTCATATTCATGTGGGACTACCTTGGGTCCTCAAATGTCCAAACTGACCCTACCATTGAGTCTGAAATGTCCAAAAACCTTTAAAAAGTCATTCTTGTATTTTAATTGGCTTTATATTCAATTTTATAAGTAAGTGGGTTTATTTGTAATTTTTTAGAATTTGTCCACTAATTTGTAATTATCTCAATGAATCTGCCCCTTTATAATTTCTATAATTTCAATTTCTTAAAGTTGTAACCAAACAGGCCGAATTAGATTTTATTCCTAATTTTTAGAATAGGGTTAACCCTATTCTAATTTCATTTCAAAATTAAGCTCACAATTTCCCTATATCTAAATAGACCTTTAGGCCCAAGCTTATTGGACCAAACCCGCGATCCGATCAGACCCGACTCAGTCCATGACCCATGATCCAAACTGATTGACCCGTTGACCATTCAACGGCAAAGTTGACCACTGTTAGCGAAGCTCCGATCACCTTCTTTGGCAAACCTCGCTAGAAAACCAAAAAGCTTAATTTTTGAATTTTCATTTTTTTGCATCATTTTTAATCCTTTTCCTTTCCTATCTTTATATATCATTATTTAATTCATTTTAGAATGGATTTGGAGCATCGAAACCCACTGAATCATGCCCAAAAATTCTTGACCCAACTTTCCAACGACTAGTCATTCTCGCAAATTTCCCTCTCTTTCAACCTCCTAATATCCTTGGACCACTTCCAAATCAAGTATAGGTTCTCACCACACCATCCCAAACAAATCTTAAAGGCCAATTACAAGAATAAAAAGAAACCCATTTTGATTTCTCTCTCTACTGCATATATATATATACACACACACACTCATGTATTCAAGCATCATACAACAATAACAAGAGAGGGAAAACACTTAAGAAGAACCAGAATTTCCTTACCTCTATAGAGAAGAGAGAGAAAATCTAAAGGAGAGAGAAAGCTCCAATGGCCATCTCTTAGCCCCTTGAGGGCTTGACAAGGGTAGGGCATGGTGAGCCTTAACAAATGCCAATGCCAAGGCCAAGGTGGTGGTGACTTGTCATGGGCACTTTTACTTGAGAATATGCTATCTTGGTGGATAATTAGAAAAGTTCAAACTTGGTACAGTTGATGTGCATGGTTTAGGCAGCAAAGGCCAAGGCAGTGCACTTTGACAACACTTTGGCGCGCACAGATAGCCTTTGGCAAGATGTACGCGCATAGGGGAAGAAACTTGACTTTACAAGTAGTTGTGTCTGCTCTTGTCAATTGGACGAATTCTCTTAAAACATAGATAGGGGTGGTACCTCCTTGAGGCGCTCATGGGCAAGTAACCCATGTAGCCAAAGACCTTAGCACTTTCGGGGCAAGGATGTTGCTGTTGTTATAAGTAGGTTCTGACTTGGTGGTTCAACCTCTACCACCAACAGTGGCAGCATATGGTGGCAACATTTAATACAGAAGACCAAGCCATGAGTAGGCATGTTTGGCAATGTGGGCTAGTAAAGAAGCTTGCTGGGGTCGTATGGTTCATTGATTAAAGGCTGTGAGTGTAGGGATGACATGTGGCCTAAGTGCTCATCACCTTTCCCTTGAGGGTCTAGGGTGGCTTTGGTTCAAACAGAACAGGTGAAGATGGTTGCTAGTTTAGCACAAGATAAAAGTAACCACCTTGATGTGTTGGTGTGTTCCTATGGTGAGAAACTTATTCAATAATGTGACGAATTTCTTGATCAAGAAGTGGCAGACATCAGTGGCTTTAGATAGCCCCTAGCAGTTGGGGGTGTCAACTACAACATATGGCTATTTGTGATTTTTTCAAACTAACCCTAGCTAGTTGGGACATAACTGCCACTCATGTGCGTGTCACAGATAACACATGGGCGGTTTTATGTTTTTGTCTATATATACATTATAAGAAAGGGGTTGCAGGAAAGGGGATCTTGTTCACTACAAACTCTAAGGCTGTATTCCTTATACTGTTGAGAGAATTAAAGGTTAGGAAAGATTTTTCTATAATTTTATGTGTGCCTTTCATTTTGAATTTCTTTAAGCCTCTTGTGCATGTGTGTGTGTTAATTGGCTGACTAAGAGTGTGTCTTAGTGCCATCACAAATGAGTAAATTTAGATTCGACTTTAGACCCTACGACAGTTGGTAGAAGAGCACAGTTTGACGACTATAGCTAGCGGTACTGCAAATGAGGCCTTAAGAGAACGAGTATCCCATTTAAAAAATTTCATGGGTGTCCTTGATAATAACGGTGCTATTGTAGTATCTGTTTTAACAGAACAATACACCATTGGGTTGGTGAATTTGAGGAAGATACTTGATGATTCATAATAAAAACAAGTGCCAAAATCATCAACCTTATAGAAGATGTGGTGTCCTTGACAGATGTTGTGAAGATCAATCTCAAGTCCTTGGAGAATGATGTAGCCTTCGTCAAGAAGTCTGTCCTTGTCCACTCCAGTGCCATCAGAAAGGTATTCTCCAAGATTAAAGTTCCTAAACCGCAACCATTTGCTGGTGCCAAAAATTCAAAGGAGTTAGAGAATTTCTTATGGGTTATGGAAAAGTATTTCAAGGCTACTCGTGTCCCAGATGCAAAAAAGGTAATAATAACCAGTATATATCTTTTAAGTGATGCTAAACTTTGGAGCCGAACACGGGTGCAAGATGACCTAAATGTTGGATGCCCTCGGATCGAGATATGGGAGATCCTGAAGAAAGAATTGAAGGATTAGTTCTTCCCTTACAACACTACCTAGATTACTCGGGACAACTTGAAGAAGTTGAAACATACCAACACTATGAGAGATTATATGAAAGAGTTCACTTCCCTGATGTTTGACATCCAGAGCATGTCAAAAGAGGACAAATTATTCATCTTCATGTCTGGTAAGCATAGGCACAAGCTGAGTTGCAAAGGCAAAAAGTAAGAGAAGTTCCTTCTGTAATTGTTGCGACAGAGGGACTGGTTAACTTTAAAGTTGGATCGACATCCTCAATTAAAAAGAAGAAGAATAATGGTGGGAAGAAGGGCAAAGATGGACAACAATCTAAAGATGCCAAAAAGTAGTATGATGGAAAGAAGAAAAAAAGATGTAGCAGTGGCACTTCCAAGTCTAAAGGAGAAACAAGCCAAAACAAAGGCAAACCTATGAATGGTTGTTTCCTTTACAGTAGTCCCCCCTCATTTAAGAGACTGCCCCAAACGTGAGGAGTTGAGAGCCTTGGTGGTTGATAACACGGACCTAGACAATGACTCTAACATTTTGACTAAAGTTAATCCACTCCAGTTACTAAATGCCATCACAGTGCAGAAACTACAGACTCAACGTGGTTTAATGTATATGCAGGTGAAAGTGAATGCCATAGATGTTTGATCAATGATAGATACTGGAGCCACTCACAACTTTGTGGCTCAGCGATAAGTCGCTACCTTTAGCCTGAAATTGGATCAGAATACAAGCAAGTTGAAAGTAGTAAAGTCGAAGGCCAAACCTATCCAAGGTACAACACAAGTAACCCTTTACATTGGTGTTTGGGAAGGATGGTGTAATTTGGTTGTAGTACCCTTGGATGACTTTGATCTGATCATTGACAATGAATTCTTCGTGAAAGCCAAAGTGATGGTCATGCCCCATCATGGAGGCATGATGATCACAGATGAGAAAGCCATATGATTTGTCCCTATTGTTTATGGTGATCAAAGAAATAAAGAAGGAAAAATGAAGATTGGGATGCTCTCTACAATGCAATTAAAGACTAGATTGCGAAAGGCTGAAGAAATTTACCTTCTAGTCTTGGTAGAAATCAAGCCCGACATTACTAAAGAAGTTCCTGATGCAATTGCTAACTTGTAGAAGCAGTTTGTAGATGTCATGCCTCCAAAACTTCTAAAGTCTCTTTCACCTTAACGAGCAACTGATCATAAGATTGAGTTAGAGCCTCGTGCAAGGCCTTCTACACAGGCCCCTTACAGAATGGCACATCCCCAATTGACAGAGTTGAGGAAACAATTGAAGGAACTCCTTAACTTAGGATTCATTCAACCTTCAAAAGCCCCTTTTGGAGCCCCAATATTGTTCCAATAGAAGCAAGATGGATCAATGAGGATGTGTATTGACTATCGGGCCTTGAACAAAGTTACTATCATGAACAAGTTTCTAGTCTCGAATGTTCATGACCTCTTTGATAGATTGAGCAGAGCTTCATACTTCACAAAATTGGATATGCGCTCAGGCTATTGGAAAGTATAGATTGTTGAGGGAGATAAGGCCAAGACTAGTTACGTCATTTGATATTATGAGTTCCTTGTGACGCCCTTTGGCCTCACTAATGAACTTTCTACATTGTGTAATTTAATGAATGATGTTCTTTTCTAGTTTATTGATAAGTTTGTTGTGGTGTCTCTCGATGACATTGTTATTTACAATGAAATTATAGGAGATCATCTAACTCGCTTAAGATTGGTTTTCAATAGTTTGAGAGAAAACCAACTCTATGTCAAGAAAGAAAAATGTGAATTCTGCCAACAAGAAGTGATGTTTCTTGGCCATTGGGTCAACAATGACAAGGTTCGAATGGATGAGCGAAAAGTAAAGGACATTCTTGATTGGCTTGCACCAATAAAAGTGTCAGAATTATGATATTTTCTTGGACTTGCAATTTATTATCGCAAGTTCATCAAGGGTTACTCCAAAAAGGTAGCCCCATTGACTGACTTGCCAAAGAAGGACAATCGGTGGGACTAGAATGAAGAATGCCAGACAGCCCTTGAAATGCTGAAGCAAGTAATGGCTTCGGAGCTAGTGCTACACCTATCAAAATTTGAGTTTCCCTTTAAAGTCCATACAGTTGCCTTTGACAGAGCCTTGGGAAGGGTTAAGGTCCAAAAAAAACATCATGTTGCCTTTAAGAGTCAAAAACTAAAGGATGCTGAACATAGATATTCTACCCATGAAAAAGAGATGATCGCAGTCATATATTGTTTGGATACCTAGAAGAATTATCTTATGGGGACTCGATTTACAATGGTGATGGACAATGTGACCAGCACCTATTTCAAAACCCAGAAAAAGCTGACACCCAAACAAGCTCGCTGGCAGGAATCCTTGGCAGAATTTGATTTTATATGGGTTCATAGACTTAGAAGTTAGAATTAGGTTGTTGATGCTTTGAGTAGAAAGACTATGCAAGAGTATGTTACTGTCTTGTCTAATCTGTAGATTAATCTACTGTAGCATGTGAAGGACTTCTCTCAATTAGACAGTGCTTATAGGAAGGTGAGATAACAAGTCAAAGATGGACATGTCCAAAAGTACTCGTTGGATGATGAGATTTTGTATGTTAAATGAGGCAGGCTTTACGTTCTTATTGGTAGGGGTCCAAGGCAAGAACTTCTGAAGGAAAGTCATGATCAACAGTGGGCAAGACATCTTAGCATTTAGAAGATGCTTGCCTTACTGTCCTGTTTGTATTACTAGCCGAAGATGGAAGAAGACATAGAGGCATATGTCAAGACTTGTCTAGCATGTTAGCAAGACAAGTTGGAGAAGAAGAAAGAGGCAGGGCTGTTGCAACCCTTGCCTATTCCTAAAAGACCATGGAAATCCATCTCCATGGATTTCATTTTAGGATTACCTAAGGTGGATGGATACAGATTAATTTTTGTGATCGTTTATCGATTCTCGAAGTATGGGGTCTTCATCCTAGCATCATATGCATGCCCAACAGATGTGGCTACAAAATTATTTTCTAGAATGTGGTGAAATACTTTGGGTTGCTAGAGGATTTTACCAGTAATAGACACTCAAGGTTCATAGGAAAGTTTTGGACTGTTCTAGTTGGATTGATGGGCTCAAAACTGAAGTTTTCCATAACAAATCATCCTCAAACCGATGGCCAGATAGAAGGGATGAATGCATTATTGGAGGAGTGCTTATGGCAGTATGTGACAGCAAGCCAGAAAAATAGGTGCAACTTCTGAATACTAACAATTCTGCTATAACCTACATAAATCCTTTACAATAGGGATTAATCCCTTTGAGTTAGCCACTGGCCAACAACCACTCATTTCCTATATGGTGGCCAAATAGCAGACTAGGGGCTAATGTCTAGCTGCATATCATTTTGCTAGGGACAAACATGAGCTGTTGGATGAAGCAACTGACAGCCTCAGCAAAACACAGTGGTAGATGAAGAAATATGTTGACAA
The DNA here is from genome assembly GCA_008638375.1 of Nyssa sinensis. Lineage (NCBI taxonomy): Eukaryota > Viridiplantae > Streptophyta > Magnoliopsida > Cornales > Nyssaceae > Nyssa > Nyssa sinensis. The sequence continues at coordinate 37,618,085 of CM018051.1, read as the reverse complement.
AAATAAAAGGGCCCTCGATTTCTAATTGGGAGATCAAGTGTTGTTAAAGTTGACTCCCCAAATCTGGAAGAAAATCAGTAGTAAATCAATCCATAAGGGATTGATCCCAAAATATGATGGACTCTTTGAAGTTATAAAGAGGGTGGGAAATGTGTCATACCGGCTAAAACTTCTAGATAGATTGAAGATACACCCAACATTCCATGTTAACTTCTTGAAGCCTTTTCATTAAGATGATCTTGAAGCCTCAAGGAAGCAACAAGGAAGGCACCACCAATAATAAGAAAACAGTTTAAGAAAGTTGCTGACAAAATTATTTCCCATGAGACCTACTGTCAGAGCAAGAAGAACCAGCGGACTGATTATCTGGTCTAGTGGAATGATCCGACAAGGGTGTCGGATTCCTCTAGTAGGGGTGCTTTGTTAGCCCCTTAAGGGCTTGACAAGGCCAAGGTATGGTGAGCCTTCACCAATGCCAAGGCTAAGGTGGGGGTGGCTTGTCATAGGCACCCTTACTTGAGAATATGTTGTCTTGATGGATACTTAGAAAAGTTCAGACTTGGTGCAGCTGATGTGTATGCCTTAGGCAACAAAGGCCAAGGCAGTGCACTTTGATAACACTTTGACATGCACAGATTGCCTTTGGCAAGATGTGTGCGTACAGGTGGAGAAACTTGACTTTGCAAATAGTTATGTCTGTCTTGTCAGCTGAACGAATTCTCCTAAGACATATATAGGGGACTTACCTCTTTGAGGCACTCATAGGCGAGTAACCCATGCGGCCAAAGACCTTGGCACCTTCGGGGCAAGACATGTTGCTGGTGTTATAAGTAAGTTTTGACTTGGTGGTTCGATCTCCACCACCAACAGTGGTGGCATATGATGGCAACATTTAATACAGAAGACTATGCCATGAGTCGGCATGGTTTGGCAATGTGGGCTGGCATATAAGCTTGATCAGATCATATGATTCATTAACTAAAGGTTGTGAGTGTAAGGATGACATATAGCCTAAGTGCTCATAGCCTTGCCCTTGAGGGTCTAGGGTGGCTATGGTTCAAACAAAACAGGTGAAGGTGGTTGCTAGTTTGCCACAAGATAGGATGGTCCAAAGGCTGACAGGAGTAACTACCTTGTTTTGTTGGCATGATCCTATGGCTAGCAACTTATTCATCACTATGAGGAATTGCTTGATTGAGATATGGCAGACATGAGTGGCTTTATACAACCCTAGTAGTTGGGGGTGTCAATTACAATGATAAGTGGTTGTTTGTGGTTTGTGTAGACACAACCCTAGGTAGTTGGGGTGTAACTACCACTCATGTGCGTGTCACAGACAACACATAGGTGGTTTTATGTTGTAGTTTATATATACATTGTAAGAGAGGGGTTGTAGGGAGGGGGATCTTGTTCATTACAAACCCTAGGGCTGTATTCCTTATTCTGTTGAGAGAAGTAAAGATTGGGAAAGTTTTTATTGTAATTCTATGTGTGCCTTTCATTTTACAATTGCTTTAAGCCTCTTGTGTGTGTGTGCATTTGTCCGTGTGTGTTAATTAGCTGACTAAGAGTGTGTCTTAGTGCCATCAAAAGGCAGTAAATTCAAATTCGAATTTAGACCCTGTGACACCATCCATGGTTAAGCCTGGTTCATTCCTTATGCTTCCCTTTTTTTTTCTTTCTTCTTTTTTCTTTCTCCTCTTTCTTTTCTTTCCTTCTCTAATTCAGTCTTCCCATGTGTGTTAAACACACACGCACACACACCTCCTTATCTCTTTCAGAACACACGCATAACATAACACACACACACACACCTCACAAATCTCTTTCTCTGAACTCACTCACATGAACACATACAAACATCGTTACACACAAGGCTATGGGAGTGGGAGAGTGTAAGAGAAAAGAGAAAGAAAGAGTCTGCTCCAGAGAAAGAGAGAATTGGCTGAGAGGGAGGAAGAGAAGAAATTAGAAAAGGGTGAGGGAAAGGAGGAGAGAGAAAAAGTATATGGGAATGATATGTCCTATTACTCCATCCATGTCTCCATAGCATGCACCCTCACACACACACTAGCACTTCTCCTTCCACCATCCTCCTATCGACACGTGTCCGTTTCTAAAATTTCTTATTAGCTTGTCATTGAATCCTTGCACAATTTCCAAAGCACCACGTGGCCAGTTGGCCAACTATGCGTACCCTAGCTAATTTTTGCGCTTTGATTCCAAATATGTAATCCGTTTTCCAATATTCCATTGTTTGGATTTTCTTATCTATCTGCGTCCCTTAGATGACTATATAGTCCAGTGACTCACACTAGTCCCGAATAAATTACCAAAATTTCTTTTTAGTCTCACTTTGTCATATTGATAACTTATCGACTCATTTTACAATTTATATTACTTATCTTTGATTTATCTCCAATCTATCTTTAGTTTATGCTAACAATTTATCGAATTGCCTTTTGATGATTTTTTGAGTCTTTTTAGTTTGAATTCAGACATTTAGAACTAACGAGAGTGAATAAATGACCTTTCAGTTGTTCGTTTGAATGAGCCACGAGGTTCATTCGAATGAGCAACAAAGAGTGCCCATCCTCTACTTGCCTTGTGAAATTAATTTTTCTAAGTGTTTGAAAGATGCATGCTTGAGAAATCTATTTCACAATCACAAGACCACTGCACACATGATGATATAAAAGAAACTATATGCTATGCATGCAATGTGTGAATGTTTGATATCCAAATCACGACAAAACTCCAAATTACCCAATTACTCCTCAAGAACCAAGACAACTGGTAGTAGATCACGAAAATGAAGCTTGAACCTTTTTGGCGTAGAACGGGTATTGAGATACTCTAAACCTAGGACTAATGTAGTAATTACATTAGTCGCAAGTTTTGTCAAAACCGGATTAGCCAATTACAACAATAAATCCTGTGGTCCTACCAATATAATTTTTGTAAAATTCATGAAGAGATATTCGAGAGTTAAAATATTACTACTAGAGCAAAGGTTGGGATTTGGAAATTGTAAAGTGGAAGTTAAGGTTTGAAGGAAAACTTTAAACAGTTCAAAGGTTTTCATTAGAGAAAAGGTTGGAATTTAGAGGAAAATTAGGAAGATTAAGGAGTAGTCAGATCAGTTGTTAGCATTGTCAATAAGGATCAGTCATAGTAATGACAGTGATTGTAAGAGAAAGAAAATGATAAAATAGAAATCTTTTATAGGACTATCAAAGAAAGGAATGAGTTTTGGGTACTGCTATGTACTGAAGTAATATTAGGTCACGTGTTACAAGTGATAGACGAAGCCTAATCACCCAATAACTAAGGAATTGTGACCATGAAAGAACTTACTCTCCAACCATTAAATTCTAGAGTTAAGTAGTTTGACAACATGCAAGGAAGTAGGATCATAGATACAAGAAAAGTTAAAATATCTCCACCTGATTTAGGTAAATCAAACATCTCAAAAAGAAATTGAAGTACAAGAAAATACATCAAAAGGTTAAGAATAAAGTGGTTATCAACATAAAAACATTACAAGGAATGTTTCTTGCAACAATCTTAGGAAGACCAAAGGCATACCTGAAACCAAAACATAGAAACTAATTAACCCCACTAATCAGATTAAGACATCTCTCTACATTATAAAAAAAATAAAGAAAGTTGGATCCCTACGATGGAGGAGGTCGGAAGTAGTCGACCGAAATAGTAATCAATAAACAACCGAAAGATGGAAAACGTCACAACTACCTATGACATACTAGATCCAAGAGGAAATGAGGTGAAATTTTCATTAACGGGGGTTCGAATTGTTAGTGGTGGTGAAAAAATCAAGGGAGTATTATCAAGATAACAAAGAAAGATTAGAAAGTGTCGGCCGAAGTGGGAACTAGGGAATACAATAAGATATTTATCCTAAACCTTATGAACTGTCACCCTAAAAAAATAGAGGAAAATAATATTTTTGCTTCGAATAAAGGTCGGGAATTCAAGACACTGACCCAAAAAGTTCATATAAATAGTAGTCACGATATAAGTCAATTAGATATGTTCTATCCTGAACTTATTGTATAAATCAATAATTTCAAATCTCTGACATTAGTAACTACCAAGTCTAAACCAATATAGGTCACAACAAAGATAGAATATTGAGGGATGTTCAATTATTACAGCTTTAACATTATCAAGTATTGATGGCAGAAATTATAATTAATAGGTCCACATCCATCAATGTTGAACAAACACAAAATTTTCTCTAAATCCTTACATGAAAATCTCGTCATCTTTTTACCTGATTTTTTACACCTATAAGCGTAGGCATTAAATGTGGGAATAATAGAGGATTCAACGGTTTGTGATATACTTTATCTGCAAAACATAGGTAGAAACAAAATATTGTAGAACGATCAATATTAGATTCAAAAGCTATAATTAGAATAAAGTTAGTAAAATCTTAAGAGAAATATTACTTGTTTGAATTTGAACATATGCTAGGTTAAAAGCCAATGATATAAAGAATTAATAAACGTGACATATTATGCCAGCAATTTTACAAAAAAAAACAGGCATTACTCATTCTAAATTGAGTAGCGCAGTGGAAGTGTGGTATAATATGAAATAGTAGTAAGTTTTGAGGACAAAACTTTTTAAAAGGGAGGAGAAAAAAATACCCCAAATTATAGAAAAATAATAAAATCAATTTTTTTATTTAAGCACCAAAAACTAAGGAAAAATACTAACAAATAAATTAGAAATAAATTAATGAAAAATATATAATAAACAATAAATAAAATTTTAAAGCCAATTAGAAACAATAAATTATTAAATTATTAGTATTTAAGTAATTTTAAAATATAATGGATGGATAGAGGGATAAGATAAATGTCATTGTCCAACCTAAGAATTAAATAAAAGAATATAATAATAATAATTTAATATATATGTGAATAAGTTATTATGAATAAATGAGTAGGATGTCAGGGATGGAACCAGATGAATTAATACCATACATGAAACTTTACCCACAATAGAAGGTGAAACAATACAATATATATATATATATATGTATATACCTATGAGACCCCATATGATTTACATACACATGTATACACACATACACCTAAAATGATCCCTAACTAATAGTAACTTCACACCCCCCCCCCCCATAGGAGACCCCTAAAATCAATGAGGAGCGAAAATCACATTTTCAAAGGGCTGAATGGACAACCTCTTTGACTATATATAAGCCACTCTTCCATTTGGAAGGCACACCAAAGAGAGAGAGAAAGAATCTGGCAGAGTGTGTTGGTATACACACACACACACACATATATATATATGTGTGTGTGTGTGTGTAAAGAGAAAGGGAGAAAGAGAGAAATACTTATTAGATAAAGTGAGAGAGAGAGAAGTTTTTTTCACACATATACATATATACACACACATATACATAACCTACCTATTATATATATACACACACACTGAAATACATATATACATATCTACAAATAGAGATAAGAAGAGTGTAAAGAGAAAGAGCATTGTGATAGAGTAATAAATAGAAAAGAACAATAAAGAGCCTTAGAAGTAGACTCAGTTCAAGCCTAAAGATAAAATTTCTACCTACACAATCTTCCACACTTGGTGCATACATAAATACATGTATACACGCATTAAAGGGTCGCGACTTAAAATGAGTCAAGCATAAAACTCTTTTACAAACCATATTTGAACATTAACACAAGCACAACATGACACCACACATCGTTTAAGGTTATAATTGAAGAAAAACCATGAAGAAAATGCATAAAAATCATGCATGATCACGAAATGGGTCTTTAAAAAACTTGAACCATATCATGTCTCACCTATAGGGGCTACTAGAAAATTGTAAGGGGATTATTTTGGAGGACAAATGAGCCATAATCACTGAGTAATGAAAGAGTAAAGGGACGAGGGGTAGAGAACATGATTTCAATAAAATGGCTATGAAACTTAGTTCTAATGGTAGTGGCACATAATTAATGACAAAACAAGAACATATGAAGAAAATTAAAGTGAAACGATAGAAAATTAGTGAGAAAAATTCTAATTATAAGTCCAACAATGACATTTTGTTTAGTTTTGAGGATATTTAATCCTTTATATGTTAAGAATGAATCATATGTAGGTGCTTACCGGTGATCTCGATCATTAAATAGAGAAAACAGGATTGAAAAACTGTGGTTTTAACTATCATCGTGACATTGGGTGAAAAAGATGAATATGAATGAAGGAGACAACGTCGTTTTTAACTATTTGATGCAACACCATTTTAGTTTGGTTTAAAATAAAAACAAGTTAACTTATGTAGCGTCCTTTCGAAATTATGTTTTTTTTATAAAAAAAAAATTGAGGGAAAAGAAGAGGCTGTCCCTAGGAAGAGTCGCGGAACCTTTAGGAATAAATCCAGCGACCAAACCACTAGGACATTGTAAAGACTCGAAAAATCGTCAAGGTCAATTCAGTAAGTGCCAGCGTAGGCTAAAGATAAACTGGAGATAAATCAAATATGAGTCAGATAAATTGTAAAATGAGTCGATAAGTCATTAGTATGACACAGTGAAGCTAAAAAATAATTTTTGGTAATTATTCGAGGCTAGGGTGAGCCTCAGGGATACACAGTCATTTACAGAACGCAGATAAATATAAAAATACAGACGATAAGATTTTGAAAAAATGATTGCATATTTAAATCATAGCGTCAAAATTAGCTAGTGTACCAAGTTTGGTGCGATTCTGAGACAATTTCAATTCGGGCTTGTGTGCTCGCCCAATTGGCCATGTGGCAAATGGAAATGCGTGCAAAGCTTTTCCAAGAAGCCAAGTGAAGCCTTCTAGAACATGACACATGTCAACATGTGGTAGTGGTAGAGAGTAATTGTATGTGTGAGGTTGTATAGTATGGAGACAAGTTTGACACTTGATGTGTCATGATAGGACAAGGCCCAACTTCTCTCTCTTACTTTACTTTTCTTTTTTTTCCCCTTTCCCTCATATTTTTGAATTTTTTTCCTCTCCCTTATGCACATCTCTTTCCTACAGACTCTCTCTTTCTCTCTCTCTCTCTCTCTCTCTTATTTTCTCTCTCTAGTCGAGTGTGTGAGTGTGTGTTCTTGTGTATGTGTGTATTGTGTGTGTGCAATTGAGAGAAAGAGTGAATGTGAGTGTATGAATACACAATGTGAGAACCGTGTGTGTTTGATTGTGTGTGAATCAGTGTATGGGTGAGGTAGTGTGTAAGTGTGTGTTACGTGCGTGTTACGCATACTGTAACTGAACTAGAGAATGAGAGAAAGAAAAGACAAGAAAGAAAAAAAGACAAGTGGAAGAAGAGAGGAAGAAGACGAGACGACTGGAATAGTGGTGCGGCAACCATGAACGATCTCTCCGAACTTTTTTTCTCTACAGACCCGAGCTCTCTTTTTCTAGCGTGGAAGTAAGGTAGGGATTTTCTTCAGCATTTTCATTTTATTAAAAGATGTATACTACTATTGCATGCGTGGAAGTGTGTTTGTATATATATATGTGTGTGTGTGTGTGTACGTGATTGTATAATGAGAGAGAATCGAAATGGGCTCTCTCAGTTCTTGGCATCTTGGGAGATTTTAATGTGATTCGAATGTTGTTTTGGACACCATGGAACCCCAGAAAAAAAATGAATCTATTTAGGATCGAAAACCGATCGAAATAGCCATCAGAACCAAACGAAACCGCGAGTCATAGAGACTCATTGGAAAAACGATCCCCCACTGGAGATCCATGATTTTGAGTATTTTGATTGATGAAATCAACCATAAATAATATTTTGGAATGTTTAAAGTGAATTAGAATGAAAAATAGTTGAACATAGTGTAAGGAAAACAGAGAAATATTTTTGGAAAACTAGGTTTCCAGTGAGTTCCACTAGAAAAGGTGACTGGTGACTCACCGACGACGGTTACTGTTTGGATGTTGATGGTCAACAGTCGATGGCTGATTATTGACTAGTCAACAAGTCAATCAGGATGGGTCATGGGTCGTGGACTGGATCGGGTCGGATTAGGGGTCTGGTCCAATAAGCTTGGCCTAAGGGTCTGTTTGGTTACAAGAATAGGCGAAACCTAACGCTCAAAATTGAAATTGGAATAGGGATACCCTATCCCAAAAATTAGGAATAAATCAAACTCGGCCTGTTTGGTTATGGGCTTAAGAAATTGAAATTTTAGAAATTAAAACGGGATTAACTTGTTTGAGTTAATTAAAAATTAGTGAACTAATTTAAAAAAAATTACAAAAAGGCTTGTTTATAAAATTGAGAATAAAGCCAATCAAAATGAAAGAGAGGTCCTTCTTAAGGTTTTTGTGCATTCCAAACTTAATGGAAAAGTTGGTTTGGACATTCGGGAACTCGAAGTGATCCCACATGAATATAAAAAATTATGAAAATGCCCCTAATGATAGTTTAAGAAACCTAAAGGCTAATTAAAATTCAGAATGGGCTATTCCAAGGTTGTTGGATGCTCAAGATTGAAATATATGATTAAATTAAACAAATTGGGACCCGGTGATGGTCCCATATAAAGTGAGAAAATGATTATCATACTCCTAAACTTACATTAAGCAATTGAAAGTCGAATTGAGATTTGGAAGAGGCATTTCCAATGTTTTTGTGTGCTAAGAAATCAAAGATGGCATCAGATTAATGAAATGAGGACTCGGGGTAGTTCTACATGAAAATATAAAAGTACTAAAATGCCCCTAGACATGGAACAAATACTTAGAAGCGTTGATCAAATGTAATAATGATACCTTTAAGATTATTATACCTTTTGGATCTGATTTCAAGGTCAGTTTTAAGATATGGCATCTCAATAGATGTGCAATTTTCTAGTAAATTACAAAAATGACCTTATGGGCTTAAAAGATAGTCAAATGAGTTAGAGACAATATGATAAGGCTTCCTTAGGGTTTTTGATACCCGAGAACATATTTTTGATATCTATTTGGGTAAATAGGTACTCGAGAGGTAGGCTAAAGAGTAATAGACTATAGAGAACCGTAAGACTTGATACGATACCTTAGTGCTGTGGGCCAGAATGGTCCCGAGAATAGAACAGGAAATACGTAAGACAATTGAAAAACATAGGTAGTGTCTCTTTCTAGTGAAGTGAGGATTAGGGCTAGGACAATGTCATGATGTGTTGATGTGTATACTTGCTATGTTATTCACATGATATGTTTATTTGTATCATTTGATACCTTTCCATTACATTATCAGTATGATGTGATTGTTATATTGAATATTATGATGTTAGATAATTTCATGATGGTACTAGATACATATGATTGCCATGTTGATGTTTATCATGATTTTTGTTTCTATCGTGGATATATATGACTGTTGTTTCTCCTGTATCCATTCGTTAAATCATATATCCTCTCTTATAGTTGTTAGTATTATTGTAAATATGAATGATGCTGATAGGCATTTTGTTGATATGAATGATGCTGATATGCATATTGTTGACTATACTTGAGCAGTGTGAGATTTGAAAGGATATTGATGTTAATGAGCACCATTTGTAGTGTGAATTGAGAGATTGGAATTGTGAAAAAAAAGCACATATAAGGAAAAGACTTGAGATAAGAATTATTAACATCTTTGATGAGTTATTCAGTATGGTGTGTAAAGATTTGGATTTTTGAAAGGGAAATTTTTTTTTTATTTAATTATTTCGTTGAGTTATTACTATTATTGTTATTATTATTATTTTTATTATTATGAATTATTAGATTTGAATGGGTGTTATGTATATATGGTATATGTATGTGAGGGATAATGTATGTACATGTATATGTGTATATGTATATGTATATATAACAATGCATGTGTGCACTGTGTGTGTGCAACAGATCTGTTGTGTGTGTGGTGTCGTGTAAGTGTGTGTGTAATGAGTGATATATATAGGTATATATATATATATATATATATATAGGGCAGCTTTGCATTTAATGCAAAGCTACCTTGTAGAGAAAAGAGGGAGGCTGAACAGAGAAGAAGGGTCAAGAAAAGGGGCCGTGCAGGGGGTGACGTGAGAGAGTGGAAGTGTGTGATTGTATATGTCTCGGTTGGAAGGAAAGAAAGAAAAGAGAAACCGTGGGCAAGGGAGAGGCTGAGAGGGGACTGTGAGAACGGAGAGGAAGCTCAAGAGGTGACCCAAGAGGAGAACGGAAGAGGGGAGGAGCTACAACAGGGAGAAATCAGAAACTGGGGTGAGTAGCTTAGCTTCTGTTTTGTTTTTTTTAAAGCACGATAATTAATTTGATGTATAGGGTCTTATAGAGCACGTTGTAAAGTTCATTTTGCAAAAAGAATGAAACAAAATGACCAAGAAACTAGGGAGAAAACTCGAGTTGCAGGTCTCGGTTATAGGAAGTGGGTCTTGACATTTTATGTGTAGAACTTGGTTTAAATGGGAGTAAAATAACCCTCTTAGGTGCAGAAAGCTAAAGGGAATTGTTTGGGCCAAAAACAATAAAAGAATAGACGTAGAAACCAAAAAGAAAAGTTGGCCGGAGATTCGGCCATGGCACTTTGACCCTCTATTCGTGGCGTTTGAGTGACCCAAACCAAAAATAAAGGTTGGATATGGAATCTACAGGAAAAATGGAAAAATATAGCATTTTTAAAACTGGAAAAATCCGCCTGAAAAAGGTCGCCGGCGCTGGAACCCTACTAGAGCTTCATCGAAAAAATGGGGAAGGAGGCACTGTTCCGGGTCGGGTCCGGGTCGGTTGGGGTTCGGGTCGGGTTTGGGCGATCCGCCCCTGCCACGTGTCGCCCTATTGTTTTAAATTAAAAGATGGAAAGGGGCTGTTTGGCTACGGGTGTAAGAAATTGAAATGGAAATTGAAATGGGAACAGGGATATCCTATCCCTGTTCTGGACTAATCCCTGTTTGGTTAACCGGATTGGGAATAAGGAAATTGGAAAATTACAAATTGACCCTTAGACTTTTTGGAAATTAAACTTGGCCCTAAAACTTTTGAAAATCCCACTTTGACCCCTGAACTTTAGGGAAATTATAATCTGATCCACCAAAATAAAGTATTAATTAAATATTAATTAAATTAATTAAATAATTAATTAATTAAATTAGTTAAATTATTTAAATATTCAAAAATAACCCGGAGTCCAAATGGGACAAGTCATTAGTGTATTTTGACTATCTCGACCATTCTGAGACCAATGGTGAGGTACGTTTTACAAGACAGGGTCCCGAAAAATAAAAGACCCGTAGTAACCCTTAAAATTACCAAAATGCCCCTGAATTGAAACACAATCAAACGAACTCCAAATTAAGTAAACGAATAGTGAAATCTTATGATCTCGAACACTCCAGACTCAACTGTGGAGTCCGATTTACAAGAAAAGGCCTCGAGAAATGGGAACCCGTGAAAGTGCAAAATGACCGTTTTGCCCTTTTTAAACCGAATGTCTAAATTAATTTCTACAAAGGCCTAGACCTATTTTCTTCGACGTTTTGGATCCAATTGTAGAATTTAGTTTAGCAAAATAGAAATTAATAAAATAAAGACAAAGTTTGATTAATGGCATCATTCAAGCGACAGACCGACTGAGTAACATTTTATGGTTTTAGGGACACCAAAAGGCAAGGAGAAGGTCGTCTAACTTCTACATTTCCATTGATAGCCACCACCTTGCGAGCACGGCTTACTAGGGTTGAGACCAACCCGACATGTATGGTGTTTTGCTAATGTTAGAAATGAAGTTAAGTTAGGAATATTTTGTGAATGACTAGAATGATTTATGTGTTTATTTGGAATGTGTTTACTTGATAATTTGAAGTTGGTTGTTCACATGTTTATGTGTTACTTGCGTTCTTTGAGAGTTTAGTAAAGTGAAGAACATGAATTATGATACATGAACACATGAGATATGAATACATATGGAACTGACTGATGATTTATATGTTATTGTCCGAGCATGCTATATTGTTGAAAACCATGTTCATTGAGATTACATTAGCATATTGGCATATGGTGAATCCTTGAGAACATGGCATGAGTTGAGCACGTGGTGCTATACATTATGAGGGTGTAAATCCTATGGTGAAAAACCCAAAATTGGCCATTGCATTGGTACTTCGATGCCATCGGGGAGTACCCGTAAATGAGACATGGGTGTGGCATAGAGTTGTGCATGGGTGCGTCATGCATACCACTCATATATTACTGCGATGCTTTGAATGACATTTAGATATAAATGTACACTTTGCACATGCCACGCGTTAGCTTTATTTCTTGCATTAGCACTATATTATACCAGCAGTTGAGCTGACCCATTCGTGGGACCAACATTACAGATGAGAACGCCCCAGCTACATGAGTTTCAGTAATGCTTTATAGAGGAGAGTGCTGGAGATGTTTGGCCCTTGGGCCATATTTTGAGATGTAAGGGCTTAAGCCCGAATGACCATGCAAACGATGTATTCATGGGATGTACTTTATGTTATTTTAAGTATTGATGGGAATGGATACAAGTTTAGTGAATTTATTTACATTTGTCCTTTTATTTATTTTATTTTCTGTCTCGTCAGTTGCGCTTGGGGTTTACAGAAATTCGGGGTGTGACATGGTGAGATTGCGTTTTACCCAAGATTCTATTTATAATAGGGATGGTGTCTCCCTTGGACTTCCAAACCATAAATCAACGTGGGTGGTCGTTTGTTTTCTATCAGGTTAGTAGCCTGTAAAGCATATAGGCTTGTCGGGAGCCAAATTAGGTGAATACTCATGGGATTGAAATTATTGAGATAATGGAATGAGACGAATAGGGTTTATTCCCCTTTTGTTGTTGGTGGAATGACTTGAGATTATTTCCCTTGACTTATTTGTGATATTTCATGGTGACTATTGATGGATTGTATACTGATAGTTCATGATACGTGACATTTGTGAATGGTTACTTACCTATGAATGTATACATTGTTCTTGTAGCTTTGAATAGGAAATGAAAAAAAAATATTGAGGATAAATTTTTTGTTTTGACAATAGGGCTGTGATGCCTTGACCCGAGACATGACACGTAGACTGAGGTAGACCAGCTGAGTTGTGTAGTACCCAAGTAACTCGAGCTATAGGGCTCTATGTCGAGATATTTTATATACTGAACGATTTGGGGTGTGAGCGATTTATTTTGAGTAGTCAGTATGGGCGACACTCAAGCGACCCAGTACCATGTCTCGTAATACGTGCGCACACACATTCCCATGCATGCTGTAATAACCCAGAAATTTTTTTTTTTTTTTATATACGAGAATTTTCCTTAGTTATTAAAATTATTATTAGTATTATTATTATTAAATTGATGCATTGGGATTATATATATACATAGTATGAATGTGTAGGTATGTGTAGAATGTTATATGTGCATGCATGTGTATATGGATATGTAGAATGATGTATGGCAGTGCACTGTGTGTGTAACTGAATGTATGTGTTTGTGTGTTTGCAACTGAACTAGTGTGTGAGAGGTGTCGGCTGTGTGTGTGTTTTTAGTGTATGTGTGATGAGTGATATATATATAGGCATGTATAGGGGCAGCTTTGCATTTAATGCAAAGCTGCATTTGGGGAAGAACAAGGCTGGCTAAAACAGAGAGAAAAGGGTCAAGAAAAGTGGCTGGAGGTGGGGGAACGTGAGAGACTTGATGTGTTAGGGTATATGATAGTCTCGGTTGGGAGGTGAGAAAGGAAAGAAAAACAGAAAGCAAGAGAGAGAGAGAGTTTTGGAAGGGAGAAGAGATCGTGAAGCTTGATTTAAGCTTGGAACCAGAGGGTGAAAGAGGGCACGGCTAGAGAGAGAAAATTCAGAAAACCCGTAAGTAAACCCTTTCTGTTTTGATTTTTTTTAAAAGCATGATGATTGATTTTATGCATGTGATCTTAGAAAGCATGATGTAGGGATTATTTTGCAAAAAGAATGAGATAAAATGGTTGAGAAACTAGGAAGAAAACCTAGGTTGCAGGTCTCGGTTGTGAGAGTTGGAACTTGTCATTTTATGTGTAAAGCTTGGTTTAAATGATGTAGAATGAACCCTAGGAGGTGCAGAAAACATTTGGTATTGAAATGAGGATTAAACCATGAACAAACAGTCACAAAAATGAAGGGGAAAGGGTCGGCCGCAGTTTTGACCGAGGGTTTGACCCTCTATTTCGTGAAAATCCAATGGGTTGAATCCAAAACCAACTTTAAATATGAGATCTACATGAAAATTGGGAGAGAACTACATTTTAAAACCCTGAAAATCTCGCCGGAGATCGGTCGTCGGCACCGGAGAAGGCGCCGAAACCCTACTGTGCATCACCGAAAAAACGGGGGGAAGAAGGGGACTGTTCCGGGCTTGGGTCAAGTCGGTTCGGGTCGGGTCGGGCTTGGGCCAGTCCGCCCCTGCCATGTGTCGCCCTGATGTTTTAAATTAAAAACTAAATTGGGAATGTTTGGTTGTGGACTTAAGAAATTGAAAATCTGAATTAAATAAGAACAGGGATATCTTATCCCTGTTTAAGGTTGATCCTTGTTTGGTTGTCCGAATTAGGAATAGGAGAATTAGAATTTACAATTTTGCCCCTGAACTTTTTGATAATTGAAAATTGACCCAGAACTTTCGGGAATTGCACTTTGACCCCTAAACTTATGAGAAATTATGATTTGACCCACCAGATTTAAATATTAATAAAATAATGATTAAATTAATTAATTAATTAATTTAATTAATTTAATTAATTAAATATTCTAAATTAATCCGGAGTCCAAATGGGACAAGTCATTAGTGTATTTTGACTATCTCGACCATTCTGAGACCAATGGTGAGGTCCGTTTTACGAGACGGGGTCCCAAAAAATAAAAGACCCGTAGTAACCTTTAAAATTACCAAAATGCCCCTAGATTGGAAGACAGTCAAACGAACTCCAAATTAAGTAAACAAATAGTGAAACTTTATTATTTCGAGCATTTCAGACTCAACCATGGAGTCCGATTTGTGAAAAGAAGTCTTGAAGTGTAAAGACCCGTGAAAAGTGCAAAAGGAATGTTTTGTCCTTTTGAACCTAGATGTCCAAATTCAGTTCTACGAAAACCTAAACTTACTTTCTTCAACGTCCCGGATTCAATAGTAGAGTTTAATTTAGCAAAATAGAAACTTATAAGATAAAGACATAAAATTTGATGAATAGCATAATTCAAGTGACAATTGGACTGAGTCTCATGTTATGATTTTAGGGACACGGAAAGGCAAAGAGAAGGTGATCTGACCTTCAGTGTTCTTACAGTGATTCCACTATACTACGAGTACACTCTTCCTGTTTGAGATCGATTATCAGGTACGATATATTGTGCTAAGTAAGGAATACAACTGAGATTAGGGATACTTGTTCTGCTGCCTTGATTGTTCACATGTTTTCTTGAGTGTTCACCTGCTTATGTGCTTCCTGCTGTCTAGCTAAAGTTAGATGATGATTACGTGTATGTTGCATGTGTTAGCGTAGTGTAAGAATTATATGTTTTGAGAACTGTTGACATTATGAAATATGTGATTAAGAGCATGCTTTATGTATGAATGAGATGCATCATTGAGATTATATCATGATATGATGAAATCAGAGCATATTGGCATAGTGTGATTCCTTGGACATGGCGTGAGTTAAGCACTTGGTGCTTTGCATTATGAGGGTGTAGATCCTGTGGTGAAAAACCCAAAATCGGTCATTAGGTACTCGCAGGCCTGACAGATTCCAGACCGTGAAGCGAGACATATTTGGCGGTACTCATGCCAGCGGGGAAGGGCCGTATCATGAGACATGGGTGGCATAGAGTTGCATGGGTGTGTCACGCATACTACTCATATACTGTATACTGTTCATATACTGCCATCATGATATCGAATGCCATGTAGAAATAACTATACACTCGCACATGCCACGACCTTAGTTTTGTTTCTTGCATTAGCATTATATTGTACCAGCATGTTGAGCTGACCCCTTTAGTGGGGCAAACATTTCAGATGATGTCCCAACTGTACGAGACATGGAGATGATCTGATTAGGGACTATGTTAGGCCCAAGGGGCGCTTTCGATATTGTATAAGGGCATAAGCCCGAGATTGTATTTTATTTTGTATGTTGTGAACAAATGGACCAGACCTTGTGTATGTATCGGAGTTGTATATGGAATGTATGTAATTACACTTAATCGTCTTTATTTCTTTATTATTTTTATTTTCTTTTGTCTCGTTACTCGCACCTCGGGTTCGTTGGAATTCGGGGTGTAACACATGCATACGTACGCACGTATGCAAAGGGCATAGAATATTAGTGTATGTGTACGTGTCCAGAAATTTAGTATGTACGTATGTATGTGGAAATATATACATGTATAATATGTGTATTATATAGGTATATGTATATGGTATAAAGTATCGTATACATGTAAGTATAGTAAAATGTATATGTATATACAAAAAGGAAGGTGGGAACAGCAGGCTGTGTGTGAGTAGTGAATGTGCATGTATGTATGTGATGTGTATATATATGTGTGTATATAAACTGTTAAGTATGTATATATACATATGTATATTTAAAACATTAAATGTTTATGTGTATATTATATATATATATATATAAATATATATATAAATCAGATTGTGTGCAACCGTGTGTGTGTGTGTGCCATATAATATATATATATGTGTGTGTGTGTGTGTGGAAAACCAAATACACAAGGAATGCATCTAATGCATTCTGCAAAGGAAGGGAAAGAAAAGAGAGAAGAGTCAGAAATAGTGGGGCTACGGTTGACCTTGAGTGTTGGAGTGATATGTATGTATACCTATGTGTGCATATTGGCTGTATGCTTCGGGTATAGAGAAAAGAAAAGCAGAGAACAAAGATTGATTAAGAGAGAGAGGCTGCGAGAACCTTAAGGAGAATCAGAAGTTGAAATAGGAAGGGAGGGCAGGAAGCTACACAGAGAAAACCAAAAGATAGGTGAGTTAGTGCATTTCTTTTTTGATTTATTTAAAGCATGATAGTTAGATTTGATTTTTGGACCTTGTAGTATATAGAATATGGGTCATTTTGCAAAAGAAATCAACCAAAATGGTTAAGAAATGAATTAGAAAATGGGAGTTGCAAGTTGATAGGATAATTCGATTTGCTTTATTTTTATACCAAAAACTCAATTTAAATGATGGGAAACTCACGGTGTAAGGTGCATAAATGTTTAGGAAAAAGAATGGAAACCAAACAATAGGAAAATACATGAGAAATTTGAAGTGAACCAGGTGGCTGGAATTTCGAACCTCACCGGAACAGCCACTGTTATGGCTTCGGTTGACGGCCAAAAATCCACTCAATTCCATTTTGGGATTTAGATATCTGATCCTTATGATCTGTAGGCCTGAAACCGACCGAAAAATGCTAGGAAACTGTCACCGGTGAGTCGCCGGTGGTGGAAGGGGACGACTGGTGTACGCCAGAGAAGACAATACTGTTGTCTTTAGGTGGTTGGGCCATGATCATTGGGCTGCCGAATTGGGTTTGCCCTTTTAAAAGGATTGCCCAACAATTAAAAATTTAAAGAAATAAAAAGGAAAGCAAAGAAAGAAGCAAAAAAAAAAAAAAAGGGTGGGGGGAATCGAACCTTGGTGGCGAGTATGGACCAAGTGGGGACGATTACCAACCGTGCCCCATTATGCGCTGAATATATATATATCTATAGAAATAGTATATTACGCCTCATTTAATTAATTAAATTAAATGCCCCGAAATGGCCCAAAACCCAAATTAGACAAGTCATATATGTATTCTGACTATCTTGGACCTCCTAAGACTAATGGCGAGGTCCATGACATGAGATGAGGTCCCAAAAAATAAAAGACCCGTGGGAACCTTAAAAATTACCAAAATGCCCCTGAGTTAAAAAGCCATCAAACGGATTTCGATTTAAATAAAGGAATAGTGAAACTTTATTATTTCGAACATTTTGGACTCAACCGTGGAGTCTGATTTACTAGAAGAGGTCTTGAGAATTAGAAAACCATGAAGTGCAAAATGACCACCTTGCCCCTTTTGATACAAATGTCCAAATTAAATTTCGTGAAGGCCTAAACCTATTTTCTTCGACGTTCCGGACTTAATGGTAGAGTCTATTTTAGCAAAATAGAAACTAATAAAATAAAGACATAAAATTTGATGAATAACATCATTCAAGTGGCAAATGAACTAAGTTATATCTTATGATTTTAGGGACACCGAAAGGCAAGGAGAAGGTGGTCTGACCTTCTACATTTTCACTGTAGTTCAGCTACACCGCGAGTACTGATTTCTTAGGGATTGAGACAACCCGTCAAGTACGATATATTGTGCTAAGTAAGAAATATAATTAAGTTTAGGAGTAATTGCCATGTTGACTTGATGATTCACATGTTTGTTTGATTGCTCATATGCCTATATGTTTCTTGTTATCTTTTGAAAGTTTGGTGATGAATGCAGCTCATGACTATGTGTATATTGTATGTGTTAGCATAGTGTGTGGATTATATTCTTCGAGTGTTGAGATTATGAAGGATGTGATTTAAAGCATGTGTTAAATAGATTAAGTATGGCATGTACACTTGATGAAAGGGTTTGTGATCAAAATGTTATTGTGCAATATATTATTTAAACCATGCTTCATGTGTGGATAAGATGATTTATCGGGATTACATTATGGCATGGTAGAATCAGAGCATATTGGCATAGTGTGATTCTTTGGAAAGATGGCGTGAGTTGAGTACTTGGTGCTGTGAATACGTGGTTACTCAGGCCATTGGGAAAGGTCCGTAAAGTGAGACATGGGTGGGCATAGAGTTGCATGGGTGCGTCACGCATACTGTTCATATACTGCATTGATGATATTGAATGCCATGTAGATATAAATGTACACTCGCACATGCCATGTCCTTAATTTTGTTTCTTGCATTAGTATTATATTATACCAGCAGTTGAGCTGACCCATTCGTGTGACACCATTTCAGATGACACTCCAGCTACACGTGAGATTCGGTGATATTTTAGTGGAAGAAAGAACTTAGAGTATTTTGGCACTTGGGGCGCATTTTGTGATGTACGGGCTTAAGCGCAAGATGACATGTTGTATGTATGTTGACGAAAATGAATGTAAGCTAAGTTGAACCCATTAGATTGTCCTTTACTTTTATTTTATTTCCTTTTAGTTTCGTTACTCTCGCCTCGGGTTCGCGGGAATTCGGGGCGTGACAGGTTAGTAGCCTATAAAGCATATAGGCATACCGGGAGCCAAATTAGGTGAATACTCATGGGATTGAAATTATTGAGATAATGGAATGAGATGAATAGGGTTTATTCCCCTTTTGTTGTTGGTGGAATGACTTGAGATTATTTCCCTTGACTTATTTGTGATATTTCATCGTGATTATTGATGGATTGTATATTGATAGTTCATGATACGTGACATTTGTGAATGGTTGCTTACCTATGAATGTATAAATTATTCTTGTAGCTTTGAACAGGAAATAGAGGTGCTTCGTGGGCTGGGTAAGCTTATACTTACATCTTGTGGTTGGTCATGTATTTATATACAATATTCTTGCGGCATTAAAAGAAGAAATTGAGGTGCTTCATGAGATTATATGTTTATAATTATGTCATGTGTCCAACCCTCTATATGTTGACTATCTGGTTGTTATTGTCAAACCACATGTAGTGGTGACAATGCCCTTTGACACTTCTTCGGACTTGCATTAGTTTTTGGCATGCTGTTTGCTTGTGTGTTTTGGGAAACCTTAGTAAGAGTTATGGCTCACCTTGCTATTCATGGGAATGACAAGTATTGACTTGATGGAAGATAGTTGCAGGAGCAGTACAAGATGGACTGAAGTCATCACAGTATTTAATTTCATTCATGTATTTAGTCAATTATGTTTATTAAGGGTGCATGTATCCTTCAGACTGTTGTTGTATATATGTATATAAGGATTGTAAGAGTTAGCTCTGGACATACCTTGTTTAATACAGTTGATAGAATTTTCATATAGTTACATTGTGGTAGTAATCATTTTCATTTAATCCTGTTACGAGTCTTGAACAAGCCTAATAAGGGAATTGAACCTAAACTAATTAAAAGAACTAAATTGTTTTCACATAAAGCAAAAAAAATGGCATGTATTTTATGTACTTAAGTAGGATGGTTAATACTATTACGTACCTTATCAGGGTTTAATGACCCCTTAGTTTGGCCCTACGGGCTAGGGGTGCGACAAACATAGAGGCCCAATTGATAAAATCGGCTACACACACACACAAAATAAAAAAGTTCTTTAGTTAATTAAATCTATTTATTGCATTGCTAATGTCCAATTAGTTTGCATAGATAGGCTATTTCAAGGTCTTTCGGCACTCTAGACTAAAATTCAATGTCTATTTTGGTGAATTAGGTTTTGAAAATTATGACACATTTTTATAAATTACAAAACTGCCCTTACGCATAATCTAGCTACTAAATATGCTACAAAAATTTTGAAAAAGCCTAATTTGATATTTTTGAAGGTCCTAAACTCAATTATATGGTCTATTTTTATAAATTATATTCAAAAATATTTTATTATGTTATTTGTAATTAATGCATTACGGATAAGCTGATAGATTACAGAGAAAGTCTATTCATGATTTTTTTCATATTCTGAAACTGAGTGTAAGGTTCATTTAAGTGAAATGACTTCTAAAAATAATGTTTTACTATTATAGATGCTAAAACATTACAAAAATGAACATAATTGGAACTGTTGGAAAGGCTAATATTAAGGTCTCACGACATTCTAAAGCTAGATTTAAAGTCTAATTGGACCAAATTAACAATTGAATTGTACTATCTAATGATAGGAATGTAGATAAGTATGCACTATGGTTAAATCAACTAACATTAAGAACTTAGAAGGGAAAGACCCGTAAATGATGATCTTAGAAACTATCCAATAAATGGGAATTAGAGATGAAAAGACTTAGATTAAGATATTCATGATACTAAAGGACAAAATTAACATCGATATATACATATATATATATACATATATATATATATATATGATAGTGTGTATGTTGGACATTTGATGAACATGGATATCAAATTGGGGTGAATCCAGTGAGTAATTCTAAAACTCTGAAATAGTGATATTTAAATTCAGTCTTTTGGCACTGAATTCTTTAACTGTGATTTTGTGAGTAATTCTAGAACTATAAAATGGTGGTATTTAAATTCAGCCTTTTTAAACTTAGTTTTTTAACTGTGATTTTGTGAGTAATTCTAGAACTTTGAATTAGATATATTTTCCACTAAAGATATATAGCTACAGTTTTGTGAGTAATTTCATACTCTCCGAAGTGGTGATATTTATACTCGACCTTTTATGAAACTTAGTTTCTTGAAAAATGTGATATTTTATATAAAACTTTTAACTACAAATTTATGAGTAATCCTAGATCTTTGAAGTGGAGGTATTTTATCCGATTTTATGAAATATTTTACACTCAATCTTTTTATACTCAGTTTTTAACTACATTCGACATCTTTGTAATAAAAGAACACACACTTGTATGATACAAGATTTTCAGCAAAAAAAATATTTTACACTCAATTTTATAACAATAATATTCTGAGTAACTCTGGTATTCTAAAGTGACTGTGTTTACATTCAATTTTTTAACACTCTATTTATAACTAAATTTTCATATAATCTCCAGTCCTTGAAGTATAGGCATTTTATGCTCAAAATACAGCTCCTTGAAATTATATTTTATATCTCACTTTTGAAGCAATTCTAAAAATATTTCGTATATCTTGCAAGTTATCTTTTTTCTATTAAAATATGATTTACAATCATGTTTACTAATTTTTTTCAAAACCCATGGATAAAATTGGAAAAGGTATTTTTATATACGTGCCAGCACTCAAGTAAGTTCTACTGGAGGACATGGGATAAAATTGAAAAAGTTATTTTTATGTATGTGCCAGTACCCAGATAAGTTTTACTGGGGAACACAGGCTAATAGACTCATAAGAGGTCAAAGATCTCTTATTTTAGATTTTTTATTGACCTTCGAGAGTGCTTTTATTCTATATGTTCTATTATAAATGAATAGGTCTTTTATTGACCTTTTGTTCAACATGTTTATGTTATGTTATATTTGTATAATGGGCATGATAGTGCCATAATTCTAATATGATATAATATTATCTTGTATATGTGCCATAATTCTAATATAAAAACTTTATTTAATACATGTGACAGATGTTGGGATTACTCACTGAGTTTTGTTTAACTCACCGCATTTTCCCCAATATTTCAGGTCTTGTAAATTAAGGAAATGACACTGAAATAATAAGCTTAATAAACTCAACATAGGAAATGAAGCCCAATGGTCTTATGTTAGTGACAAGGTTACGACAGATGTAGAGTATGAGTAGGCAAGATATGTAACCATTAGTCAAGATGTTGATTGAGGAGTGTAAGACTGGTGTAAGTTGCCGTTATTGAAGAAAAATTTGTTGCAATGGTCAGTTGTTAAGATACAAGAGTGATATATTATCCTCTAATCAGATGTGGTTGTATTAATGTATTATTATGAAGATGTAAATGTGACACTTGCGAAAATAAAATAAAAAATCTCATGCAACATATTTGATTCTATTTTGTATGCCTTTCGGCCAATCGCACTTTGAATTCCATAAAGGGCGGGATCTGGGGTGTGACTTACATTAGATGAATGGTATTTTAATCCTTTTCTATTAGTTTTAACTTTAGATTGGATGGATACCAATAACAAGTGCAATATTGTGAAACAAAAGTACTTCACATTCAATTTGATTAGTCTATGCCCTACTTCGATAGCATTTCCAAAATATTTATTTTGCTTTTAAGACAAAAACAAATTGCTTTGATTTGAGCTTTAAAGTGCAATAACAATTTTCCTAAGACCCCAAACCAAACTATTACAAATCAATAACTAAAGAAAGCAAATGAGTACAAAGAAATCGAAAAGACTTTCAGATTTGTCAACATTTCAATCAAAAGAATCATATCTAACCAAAAGCAAAAAGACTACCTTAAATGCTTTTGGGGGGTTTTAAGTTAATACTAAAGGTGTCCATATTTTATGGAAAATGAGTGGTGTATGAAAACAATGGATCTGGCCTTATAATTAAATAAAACATAAGTCCATTTTTAGGATTCTAGTTCTATCCCTTGTAATATGTTTATGTTTACATGCTTACAAGTAATTTTAGTTGGTATGAGACCTAAGTTTGTTTTCAATTATCCTCAACTTGTTTTGTTGAGAAAAATTAGAAAAAAAAAATTGGGAAATATTAATTGTTTCTGTTGTTTTGAATTTGAAAATAAAAGGAACGATTAAGTTCAGGTAATATTGTTAGAAAAATTAGAAAATTTATGCTACCAATTCTTTTCCAAAAATTGGTTTTTTCTTTAGACATTTATTTAGTGAATCATGGTTGGGTTACATGGTTTATTGCACTTTATGAAGTGAAGACTCAAGACACCTCGTATTTACATCAAGGTATGAAGAAGTGTGAAATTCAAGGAATGCGTTTTTGCATATCATGCATTTCATTGCAGTTTTCTTGCACATCAAATATTATTTCTCAGAAATATGAATAATTGAGCTGAGTTGATTTATATATGGTTTGATTGGACAAATGCTCTTGGCACTAGGAAAATGAATTGTCTAAGATTTAATATATAATTTGTAGACTTCTCAGCTACCAAATGGAACATATGAGCTACAAATTTAGTCATTGATTGTTGATACTAGACGGACATTATGTATAAAATCATGTACTTTTTTGTTCAAGAGAAAAAATCACTTTGATCTATCATCATCCACTACATCACTTTGTTTCGTTAGCTTCATAAATATTCAAAACAACAAAACAAAAGCCAAATGAAGGAAGAGGGAAGGTCCACATTACCTTGTTGTTCAAAGCCTCGGCATTGGATGAGGTCAGTAGTGGTGAGGGGAGTAGCTTGTTACAACATGATTTTTTATGTGATATTAAATAAATATTAGTTAGGACCATGGGGTCCATTTTTTTAAATTGGCTAATCCGATTAGACAAAATGTTCTTTGTGTGTAATCTGTACATAAGTCCTTCGAGTTGAGTACATCGATGCCTGTTTTTATCCAAGTTCATTCAAGAGACATTGTCATGTATCACTACCGGTCGACTTATTTTTAGAAGGGTAAAATAGTATTTTGTATTCGATCGGATCTCACACACTCGCATCATGCATGCATACTATATCAATTTTATCTTATCATCATGTATGTGATTGACTTGTGGTTGTGAACTATTTTTCCCAGAATGCATCTTTGAAAAAAAAAAAACAAATGGAAAAATTCAGTTCACAAAAGAAGCTTTGAATGAGGAACTCGTTGTTGCTCGTTCGAATGAAGCCTTGGCTCATTCCAATGAACAAAAGTAGGGTTCGTTCTCATTCGCTTTCATTTGTTCAAACCCCTATATCACACAAATTGCTGCAAGCCTCAAAGTTGTACTCGTTCGATACTCCTTATATATTTATTCGAAAGAACAAGTCCTCATTCAAACAAATGATGGTTCTTTCGAATGAACCTTGGACGGAAAATAAATTTATAATCTAATTTCTTCTCAATTGGGGATCAACCAATCTCTTTGCAAAAAATATGCCAAAAAAATATTTGAGAGAGGTCAAAAAACATCGTGAGAGAGTCTCAATTTATGAAAGCAAAATTATTGATAGATCTTGATGCTTTCGTGAGACATTGATCATTCATGACATTTATTACCTTCTCTAATCATTTTTGTTAATCCAATTTGATCAAAGCACACAATTCAATCTAATCTTAAGAGCCTTGGTTCATGTCAAATTCACCATTGACGACTAAAGGAGTTCAAGCGCGAGGATTCGGTATTGAGTGATCGGTGGACACTGAGGTCGTGTGGATTTATGATTAGTTTAAAGAGGCTTGATCGAAGGAGTCCATGACCGTGGAAGAGTTTGGTTGTTTGGGGGATTGACTATGATAGCTTGAGGATTCGAGAGGAATTTAATGACAATCGGTCAAAATGATTTTATAGGTACTTCGATCTTTCGGAGACTCATTGTATTTCACTTTCCATAATAGTTCATCACTTCCATGAGCATTGGCTCGACTTTGGAGTTTTACTCCAAGGATTGTTGTCCTTGGTAGTTTTCTCCATCATTAATCAGTGTGCAATCGCTTGTCTCTCATTCTCTTTCAATTCTATATGCTTGATTGGAATTGCTTTTGCTTTATTTGAGAAATTAAATTTTTTATGATTTCATAATTGTGCATTCAATTGAGATAATTGAAAAACTTAATTTAGTAAATTGATTGAAGAAATTGATAAGTTAGTTGATTCTGAATTAAATTTTGAAAATTGTTATAAAATCAATTTTGGTGAATGTTAAATTAGTTGGTGAGTTGGTTGATTCTTGGTGGTTTCATTGGTGAAAGGGCTTAAACATTGGATTAATCACGTTGAGTGATTTGTTGATTGATTTGTGTCATCATTTTAATTAACCAAGAATTGAGATTAACGTGAAATAAATTTTTAATTCTAGACCTACTTAATCAACCCCCTCTTCTAGGTAATTCACGACTTAGGACCTTGAGTGATATCCATGTGTTTTCCCTCTACGCACAAACAGAGTGGTATCAAAACCTTTTTTCTAGGGCATTTGATTTATATCCTACGTTGTGAATAATGGAAGGGTTAAGAGAAGGAGGATCAATCTCACGACCTCCTCTATTTGACGACTCAAATTATGCTTATTGGAAAGCTCGTATGAGAGCATTTTTGAGAGCCGTTGATAAGCGAGTTTGGCTTGCCATCCAAGAAAGTTGGGCCCCACCGGTCACAATTGCAGCTATAAAAATTCCCTCTATTAGTCCAGCCTTCAAATACTTATAACGAGTTGGAGTTAATGATAAGCGGTTTCAACACCAAAGGGTTAAATGTCATCTTTAACGTGGTAACTCCTAATGAGTTTCACCACATTATGACCTGTGAGACGTCCAAGGAGGCTTGGGACATCCTTGAGACTACCCGTGAGGGTACATCGGTGGTAAATAGGTCAAAACTTTAAATGTTGACTTCTAGGTTTGAAGCACTAAGAATGGAGGAATCAGAAACCTTTTCCAAATTCTATGCTAAATTGAATGACATTGTCAACTCATCTTTCAACCTAGGAGAAAGACTTGATTGGACTAAGATCGTAAGGAAATTATTAAGATCTCTTCCCTTGAGATTTCAACCTAAGATAATTGCTATTGAGGAAAGTAAGGACGTGGACTTTCTAGTTGTTCATGAGTTAGTTAGATCACTTCAAACCTTTAAACTAACTTTTAGGCAAGCAAAGAAGACCAAAAGTCTTGCCTTAAAATCAACACAAATACAAAGTGAAGGGGATTTTGAAATAAACCCCGAGTCTATGAATGATGAGGAATTGGCACTTTTTGTTAGGAGGTTTAACAAATACCTCAAGGGGAGAATGTCTAACTCTAAGGGATCTCAAAGTTCAAGTAGAAGATCCTTTGGAAATTCTAACACTTGAAGAGGCCAAGTCCAAAAATCTTCTTCTAGTGGTGATAGAAGAAGACTTTCATCTCAATCCACCTTTAAACCAATTGAATGCTATGATTGTCATAACTTTGGGCATATAGGGGTCGACTGTCCTAATAAGAGAAAGGGAAATTCTTAAAATAGGAAGGCAATGAAATCATCTCATTCGAAAAATGATAAAGAGGAAGAGGAAGAGGAAGAGGAAGAAGGAGAGGAGAATGATGATGAAGAAGAAGGTGATGTGAGTCAATTCTTGGCTTTCACTGGCATCACCAATGTCCATAAAAGATCATCTTCCATTGAGGATAGTGATCATGAGTACATCAAGAACTTTGTGTCTAGTAAAGAAGAGAGCAAGGATGAAGACAACATTGTGATTTCCTTTAAAAAACTATTTAAAAAATCCAAAAATCTCAAAAACTTTAACATAAAGCTCAAGCTCCTCACTAAGATCAAGTCTTGTGAGAATGAGAAAAGTATATTGATAGTTGATCAATCTTTATTGTCAACTAAATGAGAAAAAATGGTCTCATCTAATGGATGTTGAATCCTTAGAAAATGAGTGAAACTCTTTGATTGTTGAGGTAGGAGGACTTAACGCTTCCTTAGTTGCTTGTGAGAATGAAAAGAAAGAATTGAATTCCAAAGTTCACTCTCTTAGTGAATAACTCACACAAGTTAGGAATGTCAAAATCAATCTTAAGAATAGGTCTATTAAGCTTTCTAAAATGCTTAATAACTTCAAAATCAAGAATGGTAAAAGTGGTTTAAAATATGACATTTTCACAAATAAGAACAAGCCATCCACATCCACTTCAAATCAATCTCTCATTCTCAAGCCGGTTGTATTTGTGTCCTCAAAATCCAAAGTGTTAAACCACCTAAACCTTTGAGAAAATCCCAACCACAATCAAAACCTCGAGCACATTCTTGCCCACTACCTCAATCTAGAACCCATGTCAAACCTCAACCACCTTCATTTTATTGCTCACATTACATGGTTGAAGAACACTCTAGGAGGAAGTGTTGTTTTTCCAAGAAAAGGCAAACAAAATCTCACACTATGACCCTAGAGTACAAATATGAAATTGCTACCTTGAAACAACAAATGAATAGTCATATTCGAAAACCAAGGAACATGGCTCAAATGATCATGCATATTTCCAACCTTGAAAAGCCTAAAGTAAATCCTCACTCCAAGGTTGGATATAAGGCCAAGACTCAAAC
Organism: Nyssa sinensis; assembly: GCA_008638375.1. Classification (NCBI taxonomy): domain Eukaryota; kingdom Viridiplantae; phylum Streptophyta; class Magnoliopsida; order Cornales; family Nyssaceae; genus Nyssa; species Nyssa sinensis. Next base: position 37,590,092 of record CM018051.1, on the reverse strand, counting down.
GTTCCTCCTACTCCCAAAAGAATTGTAAGACAAATTCGGGTAAGGAAGGATAAACTTAAAAGTCTTGAGAAGGAGTATGTAAATCACACTTCACAATTTTCTTCTTCCTCTAGAAGAGCAAATTTGACTCTTAGATGACTAAGAGATTCTTAGCAATTTATGGATTTCTCTCTTCACTCTTATCTTAGAGTCTCCCTATGAATTTCTTCATTGCTTCTTACTCCACTTCACTTATTGAAAATCATATAGAGTAAGTTGCATTCTCTTCCATAGTCTAGTTGATTTTTAACTTCTTTACCTATTCTAGGTCTATCGATTATTTTTTTTATTTTGTTTTGTTTCTTTTTTCTTTTATCTTTTTTGTGAATTTTTATCCTTCATAGTTAGGTGCATGTCATACCTTTATGAACTCAGTAATCCAAAAAATATTTTTCTCTTGTTTTTAATTGCTAATGGCAATCCCTAATTTTTTTAAACGGAATTGTATTAAGTGCATTTTAAGTGATTAAGCAATGACATGTGAACTTTATCCTAACAATATCTTCACTTAGTTTTTTTTATATGGGTGCAAAAAATCATTCAATCTACTTGTGATCTCATAGGTGTTAGTCTTGCATATTTCTTACATAAGATTGTCTTGTAGATAAGATGGACTTATTGGTTTTATGTTTTTATCTCAGTAAGTCCATGGCTAGAAAGATTGACTTAAGTTGAAAAAATCAAAGGACTAAAAGTAAAAGCCTAAAAGGAAAATGGCACACATAAAAAAATTCAAGAGTGGAAGAAAAGGGCTACCATTGGGATAGTGTGTCCATTGGAAATCCTTTGAAAAGAGCAGCCTACTTAATTGTATGAAAAACGCTTTGCAATAAGAGAGCCAAGTGAAAATTAAATTTTCATATTTTTCCTTTTAATTTGAGAGAGAGATTTTGTAGAGACCTAAAAATTGAGGGTAAAGTTTTTATTTTTGCCGGTAGGGCACTATTCATGCACTGTTTGCTAGTAAGGCACTATTCATGCACATAGATGTAAGTCATATTTAGAAGCATATTTTGGGTATGCCACAGAAGAAAAATATGTTTAGAATATTAAAATACACCTCTTATAAAAAATTTAGCCTGTTTGGAGATAGTTTCAAAAATAGGACCAAAAGGGCGTCCCGAGTGGATCCGGCCAAACCCGGCCACAGGCGAAAATTTATTTTTTTTTAAATTTTAATTTAAAATGATTTTAAGAACTTTGGATAAAATAAAATATCGAATTGAGGCGTTTTGGGATAGGTTGTAGTGTAACGCGGTCCTAGATTCATTAAGGGCAAAAGGGTCATTTTGCACCTTTGCCCCTCCACTATAAATACAGCCCCTTAGTGTATTTTTTTCATAGTTTGGTCTGAGATTCAGAGTAGAGTACGTTCATGGAGAAAAAGTGAGAAAAAGCCCCAGGTTTTCCAAGCTTCTAGCCACCAAAACACACTCCTAGGCCAAGATTTTTGCAAGGCTTCCTCCTAGGAAGTTGTTCCTCTCATCAAGAACTATATTCTCACTGATCAATTCGGATGTGCAGCGGACACAACTTTCTCAGTTTGAGAAAAACCATTCTATGTGTGATACTTTGCTAAGTTAGGAGTAGATTTCAGTTTTCTTGCCTTTCTAGGTATTGATTGAATGATTTAGGTGTTTACTTGATGTTAGAAAATTACTTCGGTGGTAGTTGCTTTGAAAACCTAGAGTTGATTGTTTATGTACTTGTGTGTCCTTTTTTATTCTTTGAGAATTTGGTAAAGTGATGAACATGTAACTTGTCGGTATGTTTGATTCATTGTATTCTGGTTTATGTTCATGTAGAGAAACTCTTGTGGTTTGAGAGTTATAAATTATTCCATGAGTTGGTAGTTTGTGTATTTGTATTTCCTTTGAGGAATTGTGAAAGTGATGAACAAGAGACTTGATCATATGTTTAATTCATTGAATTGTGACTTACATTCATGTAAACAAAGTGTTGTGAATTTGAAGTTATGCTTGTCTTTGTGAATGAGACATATTTTAAGTCATGCTCCAAGTGTTGAAAAAATGCTTCATTGAGATTGCATTATTGCATGGTGAATTCAAAGCATATTGGCATACGGTGAATCCTTTGAAAACATAGTATGGGTTGAGCACTTGGTGCTATGCATTATGAGGGTGTAGATCTTGTGGTGAAAAAATTAAAATTGGCCATTGCATTGGTACTCGAGCCAACGGGAGCGATCCGTGAAGAGACATGGGTGTGACATAGAGTTTGCATTGGTGTGTCACACATATTGCTGTTGCATGGTGTTGATGAATTGGAAGGCATGCAGATTTAAAATGTACACTTGCACATGCCACACCTTAAATTTGTTCCTAGCATTAGCATTGTGTTATACCAGTAGTTGAGCTGACCCATTCGTGGGATATCATATTATAGACGAGGCTCCCGGTACTTGAAGACTTGATGAAGTCTTGAAGGATGAAGAGGGAGGTGGACCATAGAGGATTTTTGGCCCTTAGGGCATATTTTGATGTTGTACAAGGGCATAAGCTCTAAACCATATGAAATGATGTTGTAGAAGATTTGTGTATTACGGAAAGAATGGAAAGGACCTTATATGTTGTAATGGATATGATGATGTGACCTTTAAAGTTCAAGCATATGTGTAGGTGTGATGAATTGTATATATTTAAATGATGTATATTTAAATTCAACGAGATTGTGGCCATCGAGTGAGGGTGGAATCTGCAAACCCATAATTGTAAAATGTATTATATATATTAGGTGGGAAAAAGACATAGAAAACAAAGGAGGTTATGTCAAAATTTTGGATAAATTAAAGAGAAAAATTAAGTGTGTAAAACACCTTTTAATTAGGTGAGAAAAGAGCTCAAAATGGAGGGTTAGAAACCTTGGGGAAATGGGCTAAAATAGAAGAAAAGTGGCTTGAAAAACTTAGAAAACAATATTGAAAACAGAGAAATTTGCTCGCAACCAGGAACAGTAAAAATGCAGAAACAGGAAAATTAGCTTGCAGTCGGTACAGTAAAACAGTGCAAAAAATAGCCCAGGCCGCAGCCAGCTCCCCACTCGCACGCCCGCGCGCGCGCTACGCCTAGTTGCCCGCCTGCCAACGCATGACATGCCCAGCCTGCCCTCTGCTGCCGCCTTGTGCGCCCATGGCCTGTATCTGCTCCCCAGCCCTTGACATCCCCTAACACCAGCCCCTTTGGCCACCTTTTTTAGCCACATTTGGGCACCTTTTTGGACCATGTTTGGGCACCTTATTAGGCCATGTTTAGCCAACCTTTAGGCCATGTTTGGCCATCCCTTTGGGCTATTTTTGGTAACCTTTTTGGGTTATGTTTGGCCACTTACATGGGCCATGTTTGGCCCCCTTCCTTAGACAATTTTTGGAGGACTTCTTGAGCCATTCTTGGCCTATGTCCTAGGGTATTTGGGGCCCATTTGAGAAATTAGTTCAAGGCATACTTAGTGACAATTTGGGGCTGTTTTGGAGACTATTTCTAAACATGACTTAGACCTCCATTGCATAATAATTTGGGGAGATATTTAATTGGCACTAGAAGACTATTTGGTTAAACCCAATAATAAGTTTTCATTTCAAATCTTGGGAATACATGGGGAAATGAATGAATGACCAATTAAATTCACCTAATGACCTTTCATTTACTTTTCATATTTCATTTCACTCACTCCCCGGGTTTGTGGAAATTCAGGGCGTGACAAATTTGATTGGAAATGGTCAAAAATCCCTAGGTTGATTGACTATAGTTGTTTGCCCTTATTGATGTGAAAAACATTCAACACCATAGAAAGTGAACGTTGATAGAAAAAACATTCCATGGTTTAAATTAATACATATGTCTAGTAACCATGAATCTGTTTTAGTGTTCTAATATCATTTGAATGTATTGATATTATTTAGAACACATGTATATCTCTTTAATTCACTCAAAAATGTTCTTTAATTTTAGTTTCCAACTCAAAAACATTGGGATTATTTTTAGCTTGGAAAAACAATTGATTCATCTTAAGGTTTTTAGCTAAAATGTGTTTTTCCCTGAACATTCCCTATCATCCCCTATTTTATAGTTGAAAATTACACAGGATTCTAAAATAGAGCAGGACACTCTATTTCTCTAAGAGAAGAGCAAATACTGGAGTTCATTCAAATGAACCCTCGTTCGAACAAAGCTCGTTTGAATGAAGGTCACTAATTTGTTTGAATGAACAACTGCTCAAGTTAAACACGCGAGAAACAGCGTCATTTTTTTGAAAAGTCTTGGCTTTTCTCCTATCTTTTTCTCCAAATCCTCTAAAATCTTGTGTCTTTTTTATCCCGGTGTTTATCATTTGTCGATTCTACTCTAGTTAGAGCATTATACTCTTTGTGGACTTCATTTTCATCGATCACTTTGTGATTTTGTCCGTTCGTCAATGCGGTAAGTCCTTGAGTCCATTTCTACTTTCTGGTTAGTTTATTTGACTATTCATCTGGACTAAGGGTTAGTTTGGACTGTAATTTAGTCTCTTGAAGTAGTGTCATCCTAGGTTCATCCTATTTTTTCTTGTCATATACAACGTGATCATGGCCACTAAGACCGTGCCCATTGAGCAGCGACACTTTTCCTATGTCATTTGCTTGAGAGATGTGACTCAAAACCTTGTTCGTTATCCAACACAGGTTCCTTAGTTTTGGGTATGGACCATGATGTCCTGACTTATCCTTACAGAGCGAGTATACTCTTTAGATGATGTCCCTAAGACTTTAGCCTATAGGCTATTTGACTCACGAGGTTGTTTAGCCCTCATTATAGTCACGAGACCAGCCAATAAGACCCGAGTTTGAGAGTTCTACTCGAACCTTGGTTCTTGTGAGTCCATGAGAGCTTTCCTAGTGACTGTCCGTAGTGTCCCTTTCTCCTTCACCATAGAGTTGATTGTTGAGACTCTTGATCTTGCTAAAGTCATTCAGCCTGGCTTTCCATACCCCTCTCCTACTACCATTCCTTCTACCAGACTTATCGTTTCCACCCTACGAGTTAACAGTTCTCTTATCTTCACTTCACGGGGTGCGACCCTAGAGTAGGGATATCTTCATAAGGGTTATCTCATCCTCAACCTCATTGTCTACAGTGTGTTGTATCTTGGCAGCCACAAGAACACACTGACACTCTCTCATGTCATACTCCTATACACATTCAGTGCTATTTTCCTTACCGATGGTCGCTCATACATACTTCGAGTCATCGATACCTCCATCACTAGTATGAGACGTACTGTGTCCTTACCATTTGGCAGCCTAACCACTAAGATATATGTTGCACAACAAGCTCCATTCTATACTGCTAATATGTTCTTCCTTCCTCCCAGTCGAATTACCCGATAGACCCTATCCCAGTCATGAGGACATGTCATCACTCTTCCCGATGAGGACAATATTCTTGATGAGTAACAGGAGGTAAGAGCAATAGCCCCAGCAAGTACATGCACTAGCTCCATAGTAGTAGCCCTATTTTTTGCTGTAGTAGTAGCAGTCCGGCAATTAGATTCGGATCGAGGATTTCCTTGATGACAGGACACCATTGCATTTTAGTACTCCCTTAGGTACAGACTTTCGGGCATCAGTAGGAGTTTCCTCTTCTTCCACCGATCAACCGATCACAAGGGATGAGCTCGAGGAGCGATTTTAGCTTTACCATAATCAGATCACCACTAACATAGATCACAGGCTGGAGCGGCATTACATCCAGGTCAGATGAGATTACTTTATCCTGATGATACAGGAGACTGCCTATGTGTGATGAGCTATTTAGGGACTAATAGAGACCATCGTTCGTGTCTTTGTTCCTCCTACTGATGATCAGTGATACTGTAGCTATTTATATGAGTGATAAGTATGATTGTAGTGAGGTTTTATCTTTATTTTTGTTACTCATCACCTACATGAATTTTTTTTATATGATAGTACTTCTTTTTTCCTTATTGCACATTTTTGTTAAAATCGATGATAGACTATTATTTTTTGATATGTTTAATATATATCTATTGTTTCTATTATCTGTACTGTCAGTACTCTGTTATCTCTATATGCATGTCTTTTAGTTGATATTTTACTTCCTTTTGATCTTCCTTTGTGGTTTACCTCATTTCTCTTTGTGATAAAATAGGAGAGATATGGTGATATTAGGGGAGTTATATACAAAGGGGGAGACTACATATTTTGAGCATATATTGAGGAGGAGTAATATACATTTTTTTTTTTTTTGCATATGTTGAGACAACTTTAAGTCACTTTATATTGTTAATATCTTCTTGCGCATGGCCTTCATGTTTACTGCACCTTATTCTATATTGATACTCATCTAACATGTGATCTCATTGTTTTTATTTGATATATCTCTTGTGATGTGATCTCACGTGGTATAGTTAAGGGTGTTATGTAGGAAATAAGTTAGCTACTTATTAAAGCAGTATTAAGTGACATATTTAGTATATGATACTAAGTCAAAATGTATAATTTTCTTCTATCTAGCTCTTTGGGGATTATAGATTTTGGTTTTGTATTTTTTTATACTATTTGTAGTTTTGCCACGGATTGCCAAAAGAGGAGTTGTTAGGACCATCGAGTCCATTTTGTAAATTGGCTAATCTGGTTAGGCAAAACTTGTTTTGTGTGTAATCCGTATATAAGTCCTTCGAGTTGAGTACCTCGATGCCCGTTCTTACCGAAGTTTATCCAAGAGACATTATCGTATATCACTACCAGTCGATTTGTTTTCAGAATGATAAAATGGTCTTTTGTATTTAATTGGATCTCACATACTCACATTATGCTTGCATAGCATATAGATTTTATCTTATCATCATGTATGTGATTGACTTGTGGTTGTGCACTAGTTATCCCAAAATGAATCTTTGAAAACAAACAAATGAAAAAATTCAGTTCACAAAACAAACTTTGAATAAAAAACTCACTGTTGCTCCTTTGAAAGAAGTCTTGGCTCGTTCAAATGAACAACAGTAGGGTTCATTCTCATTCATTTTCATTTGTTCAAACCCCTGTATTAAAAAAGTTACTGCAGCCTAAGAGTTGTAGTCGTTCGATACTCGTTACATGTTTATTCGAACGAGTAAATGCTCGTTCAAATGAATGATGGTTCGTTTGAACGAAGCCTGGGCGGGAAATAGATTTGTAATCTGATTTCTTCTCAATTGGGGATCAACCAAGCTCTTTGCGAAAAATAGGCAAAAATATATTTGAGAGTAGTCCAAAAATAAAGTGAAAGAGTCTTAATTTGTGAGAAAAAAATTGTTGATAGATCTTGATTCTTTTGTGAGAGATTAGTCAATCATGGCAATCATTATCTTCTTTACTCATTTTTGTTGATCCGATTTGATCAAAGCACATGATTCAATCAAATCTTAAAAGCCTTAGTTCGTGTCAAATTTACCATTGAAGATCGAAAGAGTTTAAGCGCGAGGATTCGGCATTGAGCGATTGGTGGACACCGAGGTCATGTGGATTCACGAATGTTTTGAAGAGGCATCAACGGAGGAGTCCAAGACCATGTAGGAGTCTTGTAATGCCCTTGACCTAACTAATAAGTAATTAATGTCAATTAAAAAGGGATATTAATCTCATTAGCGTATAATTACACCGTGTTAAGTATTACGAAACAATGCTTCCTAAAATGTGCATAAAAGACACAAGTTATGATAAAAAGACAAAATCAAGAAAAGTAGTACAAGAGAGAAAATAATGTTAACTAGCAATCAACATAAAAAACTAAATAAATAAATGACAAGGAAACTTAATACATGGAAAACAAAAGAAAAGAGGAATAAGCCAAAAAGGGCTCCTACCAAGACTTAACCCTTGCACCTTGTACAAGGTGGGTAGCAATCTCCAAAAAGTTACAAACTCGGCTATAAGAACTTTTCTGCTATATCAGCCACATAAAAAGTATATAACATGAAGGTGTGTAAGAAAATTCAAAAAAATGAGACACGTGTTACCAATCTACACCACTAACCTCTTACCCAATCAGGTTTCATGCAAAAACTCTACCATTGTATCGAAATCTGGTTGTGTATTGCGCGTGTGAGGTGGTGTATTAGACCTTGTGTAATCGGCTAGAGAGAGAGAGAGATAAGAAGAAGAAGAAGAATGAGAAGAAGCTTTATACTTGGATGCATTACAATCCAAAGGGAGAAATAAAGACCTAGAAGCCAAACCCAATGAGAGAAATCAAAGAGAATAGTAGCAGAGGGAGAGAGAGAAACTATTAAAAAGAAAAAGAGAAAATCTTCAAATGTTAGCACCAAGGAGTTAAGAGCTCACCCTGTAATTTCTTTGAGTTCCTGTATTTATTTTTAGTGATTTGGGGTTCAAAATGGGGTCTGAAAGACCCCATAATAGTGCATCATTGTTGAACCGCCATTATCATAGATTTTGAAGGTGGGTCTAAACTGACTTGAACAAAACTATAATCTAGGAACGATGTCACGCCCCGAATTTCCGACGAACCCGGGGCGCGAGTAACGAGACAGAAAGTAAAATAAATAAAAGGACAAAAGTAATTAAATTCACTAAACATGCGTCCATCATCATCCATACATAAAGTAACATCGAATACATTGTTCATCAGTCATTCGGGCTTAAGCCCTTACATAACAAAATACGAGTCTCATGGATCACAAATACATCACGTGCTTCGCCCTCTCAGGGCATCACTAAGTCTCACGTGGCTGGAGGATCCTCATCTGAAAATGTTGCCCACGAATGGGTCAGCACAACTGCTGGTATGATGAAATGCTAATGCCAGAAATAAAGCTAAGGCGTGGCATGTGCAAAGTGTACATTTATTTCTAAATGACATTCAAGCATTGCAGTAATATATATGAATGGTATGCATGACACACCCATGCACAACTCTATGCCACACCCATGTCTCATTTACGGGTACTCCCCGATGGCTCGAAGTACCAATGCAATGGCCAATTTTGGGTTTTTCACCGCAGGATCTACACCCTCATAATGCAAAGCACCATGTGCTTACCCACGCCATGTTCTCAAGGAATTCATCATATGCCAATATGCCAATGCAATCTCAATGAACATGAATCTCAATAATATAACATGCTCGGACAATAAGAAATAAATCACTAGTCAGTTTCATATACATGCATATCTCATATGTTCGTACATCATGATTCATGTTCTTCACTTTATTAACTTACAAGTAACACATAACATGTGAATAACCAATTCTAAATAAACAGGTAAACACATTACAGATAAACACATACAGCATTCTAGTCATTCACAAATATTCCTAACTTAACTTCATTTCTAACACTAGCAAAACACCATACCTGATGGGTTGGTATCAACCCTAGAAGATCGTGAACTATATGTAACTGAACCGGTGGATGAAAATGTAGGAGATCAGATCGCCTCCTCCTGTCCTGTCAGTGTCCCTAAAAGTAGAAATTACAACTCAGTCCATTGTTGTTTGAATGTATGCTATTCATCAAATTTTATGTCTTTAAATTCATAGGTTTCTATTCTGCTAAATTAAACTCTACCATTGGTTTTAGAACGTTTAAGAAAGTAAGTCTAGGTTTTCGTAGAACTCAATTCGGACACCGGGGTTCAAAAGGGCAAAACAGTCATTTTGCACTTTACACGTGTCCTTACATTTTGTGACCTCTTTTCACAATTCGGACTCCACGGTTGAGTCCGGAATGTTCGAGATAATAAAATTTCACTATTTGTTTACCTAATTCGGAGTTCGTCTGACAGTGTTTCAAGTTAGGGGCATTTTGGTAATTTTAAGGGTTACTACGGGTCTTTTATTTTTTGGGACCCCGTCTCGTAAAACGAACCTCACCATTGGTCTCGGAATGGTCGAGATAGTCAAAATACACTAATGACTTGTCCCATTTGGACTCTGGGATATTTTTGAATATTTAATTAATTAAATTAAATAATTAATTAATTAATTTAATTGATATTTTATTAATAATTTAATCAGGTGGGTCAAAGTGTAATTTCTAACAGTTGGGGGGGTCAATTTGTAATTTCTGAAAGTTCAGGGTTAAGGTTCAAATTCAAAAGGTTCAAATTCAAAGGGTTCAAGTTCCAAAAGGTCCAAATTAAAACTAGTTTAATTTGTTATTCTAATTCAGGTTAACCAAACAGGGGATAGGGCTAAAACCGGGATAGGATATCCCTGTCTCGATTCAATTTCAAATTTCTAGATTTCTTATCCTTGCAACCAAACGGGCCAAGTTCCCTTTTGATTTAAAACAACCACGCGACACGTGGCAGGGTGGTTCGGCCCAAGCTCGACCCGGACCCGAACCGACCCGACCCAGACCCGGAACAGTGCCCCCTTCGTCCCCGATTTTCCGGCGAACCTCCGATAGGGTTCCGGCGCCTTCTCCGGCGCCGGTGACCGGAATTTCAGAAAAATCAAGTTTTTAAACTTGATTTTTATGGTGTTTTCGAAGCCCCTTTCAATCCCAAACTATTCTAAAACATTTTTGGAGTCTTTTAATACCGTTTTGAAGCTTCCAATCACGATGAAAAACCCAGATTTTTCCCCCACGGCCGTGACCTGCACATCCCTTTTTCTCCCTCATTTTTCAACCGTTTTCTATCATTTTTATTGCGTTTTAATCCTTACATTATGCTCTACAAGGTTCTACAATTTAAACCAATTGAAATGCTCTAAAACAAATCGAAACAGAAGTGACCCACTTACAAATTTTTCGGCCGTTTCTCTCTCTAGCCGTGCCCTCCTTCTTCCTCTTGCTCCGAGCTCGAGCCAAGTCTCAAACTGTCCCTCAGAGCTCTATTTCTCTCCTTCTTTTCTGCTTCTTTCCTTCTCTTCTTTCCCACCCGAGACTACTCTCTTTTTCTCTTTATTTTCTCTCTTTCTATATCTCTCTCTCTCTCTCTCTCTCTCTCTCTCTCTCCCCAAGACCAACCTACTCTCTGCCGATTCTGCATTCTCCCACTCCCTGAATCCTACTCACACACTCAACCTTACCCCATGCCTTGTTTGAGTGTATCACACTCAAACTCACACACACACACAACCGGGTACACACACACACCCACATGCCCAAAATCTGATTTATATACATACATATACATATATATTTTCACTTTTAAATATACACTCACATGTATACACATATACTAAATAAATACCTTAAATTTATACATATATATATATATATACACATATATATATATACATATATACATACATCCAATAATTGTTATAATAATAATAATAACAATAATAAAAATAATTAATTAACAAATTGCAAGAATAAATAATAATAATAATAAAAAAAAAAATTTCATGTTATAACATCCTTCTCTCCTTACAAAAATTTCGTCCCGAAATTTAAAATAACATAAAACCAAAAGAAAATACATCACTGATCAAACAACTCAGGGTACCTAACTCGAACCTCGGCCTCACGCTCCCACGTAGCCTCCTCAACCCCATGGTGGTTCCAACGAACCTTGACCAAAGGGATGGTCCTGCCTCGCAAAACCTGGTCCCTCGAGTCCAATATCTCTACGGGTCTCTGGTCATAGGAAGCGTCCCCCTCTAACTGAAGATCTACCCAGTCAAGTACATGTGAGGGGTCGGGATGGTACTTCCTCAGCATAGATACATGGAAGACGTCATGCACTCCAGATAGCTGTGGTGGTAAGGCTAGCTTATAAGCCACCTCACCAACTCTCCCAAGAATCTCAAAAGGGCCTATAAATCGTGGCGATAGCTTCCCACCGCGCCCAAATCTCCTCAAACCTCGTCTGGGAGATACCTTGAGGAACACATGGTCCCCCACCTCAAATGCCAAGGGCCGCCGCCTCCTATCTGCATAACTCCTCTGGCGGCTCTGAGCTGTCAACAACCGCTGTCTGATCACCTGTATCTTGTTCGTGGTCTCACGAACAATATCAGGTCCTAAGGCAGCTGTCTCTCCCACCTCAGTCCAACATACCGGGGAGCGGCACGGTCTACCATATAATGCCTCAAATGGTGCCATCTCAATGCTGGACTGGTAGCTGTTGTTGTAGGCAAACTCAACTAAGGCAAGGTGGTCCTCCCAGCTACCTCTAAAGTCCATGACGCAGGCCCTGAGCATATCCTCCAAGATCTGAATAGTGCGCTCTGACTGGCCATCTGTCTGTGGGTGGAAGGCAGTACTGAACTGCAGCTGGGTCCCTAAGGCTGTCTGGAAACTCTGCCAGAACCGTGCAGTGAAACGTGGGTCCCTGTCAGAAATTATGGATACCGGTACCCCATGTAGTCGTACTATCTCTCGAATGTACAACCTACTGAGGACGTCTGATGAGTCAGTCACTCTGATCGGTAAGAAATGGGCGGACTTCGTCAGTCTGTCCACAATAACCCAAATCGCATCATGGCCCCTAGGTGACCTCGGAAGACCCATCACGAAATCCATGGTAACGTGCTCCCACTTCCACTCGACGACCGGTAGTGGCTGTAGCAAACCTCCAGGCCTCTGGTGCTCAGCCTTCATCTGCTGGCACGTGAGACACCTAGCCACAAACTGTGCCACATCTGCCTTCATCCCAGTCCACCAATACTGACGACGCAGATCATGATACATCTTGGTGCCCCCTGGGTGCACCGCCAAGCGTGAATGGTGGAAATCCCTAAGGACATCAGTTCTAAGAGACTCGGGAACGAAAACTCTACCCCTGTATCTCAGACCAAGGTCAGAATGGACTGTCCATCCCTCAAATCCCTCAGAGCTAGCAATCCGTGCCCTGATCTGCTCGGCCTCAGCATCCAGCAACTGTGCCTCTATAACTCTGGTCAGAAGGGTAGGCTGTACACACAGGCTGAATAGGGTGGCGTGTCCCTCAGACTCGGTAAGCTCTAAGTCAAACTCCCCAATAGCTCCCATCATCTCCCACTCTCTGATGGCTAGGCTGGCTAAGGTGCTCCTTGGCCTCCGACTGAGTGCATCAGCTACGACGTTGGCCTTCCCAGGATGGTACTGAAGGTCAAAGTCGTAGTCCTCTAGGTACTCCATCCATCTCCTCTGTCGAAGGTTCAGATCCTTCTGTGTAAAGATATATCTGAGGCTCTTGTGGTCCGAGAACACCTCAAATCTCACCCCATATAAATAGTGTCGCCAGCTCTTAAGAGCAAAGATGACGGCAGCCAACTCTAGATCGTGGGTGGGGTAGTTCTTCTCATGGCTCTTCAACTGACGAGAACCATAAGCTACTACCCGGCCTTCCTGCATCAATACACAACCCAGTCCATCCCGAGAAGCATCACAGTATACTGTATAACCCAGGCCTCCCTCGGGGATAATCAGGATGGGAGCTGAAGTCAATCTCCTCTTCAGCTCCTGAAATGACTGCTCACAGTCGTCGGTCCACTGAAATCTGATGCCCTTGCGCGTCAGCCGGGTCATCGGTGTGGCAAGTCGGGAAAATCCCTCTACAAAACGGCGGTAGTACCCTGCTAACCCCAAGAAACTCCGTATCTCAAATACATTCCTCGGCCTCTCCCAGCTCATAACAGAGTCGACCTTCGAAGGGTCAACAGATACTCCACTCCCAGATACTACGTGGCCCCAAAACTGCACCTCCTGGAGCCAGAACTCGCACTTGGAGAGCTTGGCAAACAGCCTATGCTCTCTCAAGATCTGTAACACAGTCCGTAGGTGGAAAGCATGCTCATCCTCAGAAGGTGAGTAAATCAAGATATCGTCCACAAACACCACCACGAACTGATCTATGTACTGACCGAAGACACGGTGCATCAGATCCATGAATGCCGCTGGGGCATTCGTCACACCAAATGGCATCACCACGAACTCAAAGTGACCATAGCGAGTGCGGAAGGCTGTCTTCGCTATGTCCTCCTCTCGCACTCTCAACTGATGATACCCAGACCGAAGATCAATCTTCGAGAAACATCTCGAACCTCTCAACTGATCAAACAAGTCATCGATCCTGGGTAACGGGTACTTGTTCTTAATAGTCACCCGGTTCAGCCTCCGGTAGTCCACACATAACCGCAACGTCCCGTCCTTCTTCTTCGTAAAGAGTGCTGAGGCACCCCAAGGAGAAGTGCTAGGACGGATGAACCCCTTACCCTGAAGGTCAGTCAGCTGCTCTCTCAGCTCTGCTGGAGCCATGCGGTATGGTGGAATAGATATGGGTACAGTACCGGGGATAAGCTCAATGGTAAACTCCACCTCCCGCCTCGGGGGTAAACTAGTCAAGCTGTCGGGAAAAACGTCAGGAAACTCCTCTACCACCGGTGGTAACACAACCCCTGTAGCCTCACTATCCCCTGCAATCATACTAGCCAACATATAGCTATGGGCTCCCCAACTCCTAGAGTCGTACAAGGGTGGTATCAAGAAGTCTCCACGATCTCCCGTGAAATAAAAACAATCCCCCTCAGGAGTGCACACCGTAACCCTCCCCCTGAAACAATCGATGCTAGCCCGGAAAGTAAACAGCCAATCCATACCCAAGATAACGTCGAAGCTAGTCATATCAAGCACAATAAAATCAAAGCAGAGAGTACGGTCAGCTATCTCAAGTGAACAACCCCTACAAACCGTGGTCAATGTCACACTACCCCCAACAGGAGTATCAACACGTAGTGGTGGATCCATCCGATCTATAGTCAACCCCAAAGACATGGAAAATGCAGTGGATATAAAAGAATGCGATGCACCAGAGTCTATCAACACGCTAGCCCATGAACTAAACATAAGAAAGGTACCTCGTACTACTGATGGCCCAGCAGTAGAAGCCTCTGGGGTAGTAACTGCGTACACCCTGCCCTGTACGGTCTGACCCTGTCTGCCTCCCCCTCTCTGCCCCTGCTGCCCTCCCCCTCTCGGGGCTGGAGCTCTAACACTCAATGCAGAAGACGCTGGCTGGTAGTAAGGCGCTGGGGGTCTATAGCCTGACTGTGTCTGGGGTAAAGGCACCTGGGTGGGCTGGAAATAGTAGGACCTCGGTGCGCTCTGGGAAGTCTGCCCCTGAGGACAGTGGGCCTTGACATGGCCCGGCTGATGACATGTATAGCACACTGGTGTGGCCCTCCAGGCCTGACTCTGAGACTGGGATGGAAGTGGTAGCTGGCTCGGCCCTGTCCCTGATCCCTGACTAGGATCTCTCTGTGGGCAATCAGCCATCCTGTGGCCAGGCTGTCCACACTGGTAGCATGTGATGGTCAGCTGTGGTGCCCCTCCTCGAGGAGTAGTAGACATAGTGGGCTGGGGTGCTAAAAGCTGCATAGGTCTCTAGGATGTAGATGGAGAAGAGGTACCGCCTCGGAACCTCTTCGGCGGTCTCCTACCAGAATGAGCTGGGACGGTCACGGTAGGCTGAGCTGGTGTAAGTGCTAGTGCTGTGGCTGGCCTGGTCTGAGTCCGGGACTCCCTAATCCCTCTGAGAGCTGTCAACTCCCTCTCTACCCTCGTGGCCCTGATCACAGCCTCCTCGTAAGTGTCAATGATGTGACTCGCCAGTCTATCCCTGATAGAGGTCTTCAGCCCCTCTAGAAAATGATAAACTCTCAGCTCCTCCACCCCAACAATGTGCGGGGCAAACCTGCCCAATGCGGTAAACTGGGACTCATACTGTGTCACGGTCATGTCCCTCTGTAGTAAGGTCTCAAACTCTCTCCTGAACCCGACCCTAGCAGTCGCTGGAAAGTAGTGGTCATTGAACATGGCCACAAATGCATCCCACCCCTCTCCGAACCTGCTAATCCTGCCGGCAGATACCTTCCACCACTGGCTCGCTAACCCTGTAAACTGGAAGGTGGCACATCGTATCCTCAGGTGTGGCTCAACAATCCCTAGTGAGTCCAGGATCCTCACAATCTGATCCAGCCACTCCTCGGCCACCAAAGGATCAGGATGTCCTGCAAATGACGGTGGCCTCATACGCTGAAACGCCTTCATGACGAAGGTGTCTCTGGTCTCCCCACCGGCCGCTCTGGCCGCGGCACCGGCAGCCCTGGCCTCGGCATCAGCAGCCCTGGCCTCAGCATCAGTGGTCCTGGCCTCCTGCATGGCACGGAAGCACTCCTGTATAATGGTCGCCAAATCTCTGGCGCCAATAGTCTGCCCCACCTCCTCCACAGGGGCTGGAGCAACATCCTCCTCAACTGTACTATGCTCAGGAACGTCAGCTGGGGCAACTACCTCCTCAACCACGTCAAGAATAGGGGCAGCAGCTCTGGGTCTGCCACGACGAGGCTGGGCGGCACCTCGAGGCGCACCCCTACCCCTACCCCCTCTGGGTGGTCTGCCTCTCATAGGAGCTCGTCTAGGAGGCATATCTACAAGTCCAAAAGAAAAATTCAATATCACTTTTTCACGTAATCACAATAAGGCATGCATTAAGACACATAATCACGTAGTACACAAGATCCTATCACATGCTGCTAACAGTTCACACTAAGTCTCATTCTCTTCTCTAGGGTCTCATGGTGTTAAACAACACCCCACAGTCTCTAGGTATTCGAACCTATGCTCTGATACCACGTTGTCACGCCCCGAATTTTCGACGAACCCGGGGCGCGAGTAACGAGACAGAAAGTAAAATAAATAAAAGGACAAAAGTAATTAAATTCACTAAACATGCGTCCATCATCATCCATACATAAAGTAACATCGAATACATTGTTCATCAGTCATTCGGGCTTAAGCCCTTACATAACAAAATACGAGTCTCATGGATCACAAATACATCACGTGCTTCGCCCTCTCAGGGCATCACTAAGTCTCACATGGCTGGAGGATCCTCATCTGAAAATGTTGCCCACGAATGGGTCAGCACAACTGCTGGTATGATGAAATGCTAATGCCAGAAATAAAGCTAAGGCGTGGCATGTGCAAAGTGTACATTTATTTCTAAATGACATTCAAGCATTGCAGTAATATATATGAATGGTATGCATGACACACCCATGCACAACTCTATGCCACACCCATGTCTCATTTACGGGTACTCCCCGATGGCTCGAAGTACCAATGCAATGGCCAATTTTGGGTTTTTCACCGCAGGATCTACACCCTCATAATGCAAAGCACCATGTGCTTACCCACGCCATGTTCTCAAGGAATTCATCATATGCCAATATGCCAATGCAATCTCAATGAACATGAATCTCAATAATATAACATGCTCGGACAATAAGAAATAAATCACTAGTCAGTTTCATATACATGCATATCTCATATGTTCGTACATCATGATTCATGTTCTTCACTTTATTAACTTACAAGTAACACATAACATGTGAACAACCAATTCCAAATAAACAGGTAAACACATTACAGATAAACACATACAGCATTCCAGTCATTCACAAATATTCCTAACTTAACTTCATTTCTAACACTAGCAAAACACCATACCTGATGGGTTGGTATCAACTTTAGAAGATCGTGAACTGTATGTAACTGAACCGGTGGATGAAAATGTAGGAGATCAGATCGCCTCCTCCTGTCCTGTCAGTGTCCCTAAAAGTAGAAATTACAACTCAGTCCATTGTTGTTTGAATGTATGCTATTCATCAAATTTTATGTCTTTAAATTCATAGGTTTCTATTCTGCTAAATTAAACTCTACCATTGGTTTTAGAATGTTTAAGAAAGTAAGTCTAGGTTTTCGTAGAACTCAATTCGGACACCGGGGTTCAAAAGGGCAAAACAGTTATTTTGCACTTTACACGTGTCCTTACATTTCGTGACCCCTTTTCACAATTCGGACTCCACGGTTGACTCCGGAATGTTCGAGATAATAAAATTTCACTATTTGTTTACCTAATTCGGAGTTCGTCTGACAGTGTTTCAAGTTAGGGGCATTTTGGTAATTTTAAGGGTTACTACGGGTCTTTTATTTTTTGGGACCCCGTCTCATAAAACGAACCTCACCATTGGTCTCGGAATGGTCGAGATAGTCAAAATACACTAATGACTTGTCCCATTTGGACTCCGGGATATTTTTGAATATTTAATTAATTAAATTAAATAATTAATTAATTAATTTAATTGATATTTTATTAATAATTTAATCAGGTGGGTCAAAGTGTAATTTCTAACAGTTGGGGGGGTCAATTTGTAATTTCCGAAAGTTCAGGGTTAAGGTTCAAATTCAAAAGGTTCAAATTCAAAGGGTTCAAGTTCCAAAAGGTCCAAATTAAAACTAGTTTAATTTGTTATTCTAATTCAGGTTAACCAAACAGGGGATAGGGCTAAAACCGGGATAGGATATCCCTGTCTCGATTCAATTTCAAATTTCTAGATTTCTTATCCTTGCAACCAAACGGGCCAAGTTCCCTTTTGATTTAAAACAACCACGCGACACGTGGCAGGGTGGTTCGGCCCAAGCCCGACCCGGACCCGAACCGACCCGACCCGGACCCGGAACAGTGCCCCCTTCGTCCCCGATTTTTCGGCGAACCTCCGGTAGGGTTCCGGCGCCGGTGACCGGAATTTCAGAAAAATCAAGTTTTTAAACTTGATTTTTATGGTGTTTTCGAAGCCCCTTTCAATCCCAAACTATTCTAAAACATTTTTGGAGTCTTTTAATACCGTTTTGAAGCTTCCAATCACGATGAAAAACCCAAATTTTTCCCCCACGGCCGTGACCTGCACATCCCTTTTTCTCCCTCATTTTTCAACCGTTTTCTATCATTTTTGTTGCGTTTTAATCCTTACATTATGCTCTACAAGGTTCTACAATTTAAACCAATTGAAATGCTCTAAAACAAATCGAAACAGAAGTGACCCACTTACAAATTTTTCGGCCGTTTCTCTCTCTAGCCGTGCCCTCCTTCTTCCTCTTGCTCCGAGCTCGAGCCAAGTCTCAAACTGTCCCTCAGAGCTCTATTTCTCTCCTTCTTTTCTGCTTCTTTCCTTCTCTTCTTTCCCACCCGAGACTACTCTCTTTTTCTCTTTATTTTCTCTCTTTCTATATCTCTCTCTCTCTCTCTCTCTCTCTCTCTCTCTCTCTCTCTCCCCAAGACCAACCTACTCTCTGCCGATTCTGCATTCTCCCACTCCCTGAATCCTACTCACACACTCAACCTTACCCCATGCCTTGTTTGAGTGTATCACACTCAAACTCACACACACACACAACCGGGTACACACACACACCCACATGCCCAAAATCTGATTTATATACATACATATACATATATATTTTCACTTTTAAATATACACTCACATGTATACACATATACTAAATAAATACCTTAAATTTATACATATATA
Source organism: Nyssa sinensis (assembly GCA_008638375.1). Classification (NCBI taxonomy): domain Eukaryota; kingdom Viridiplantae; phylum Streptophyta; class Magnoliopsida; order Cornales; family Nyssaceae; genus Nyssa; species Nyssa sinensis. Next base: position 37,570,728 of record CM018051.1, on the reverse strand, counting down.
TATATACACATATATATATACATATATACATACATCCAAGAATTGTTATAATAATAATAATAACAATAATAAAAATAATTAATTAACAAATTGCAAGAATAAATAATAATAATAATAAAAAAAAAATTTCATGTTATAACAAACGAGGATCAAAACTAGATTGAAAATAAATCATAATACAAAAGAACCACGTTAATTGGCTCAGAAATGAGCATTTTATAAGAAGTTATAGGTTGGGTTGATAATTAGGTTTTTATATAATCAAGTGTTAAGCTTACTTTCGAAACCATTAATGTATAGCCCTCTAAAAATGATGAAGAACAAAACAAAAATGGACCGAATTAGTCTGTTAACGAGAGAGATATTCAGCGTCATCAGAAAATTGAGATTTTTCGAATTTGACTGTTTCGATCAAGTTTGAAGGATCAAATGATCCTAAATGTTTGCAAATGGCATTTTAGATGATTTGGGGCAAATAAACAATCCAAACAGTGCAATAAAATGGGATTTAAAACTTAAAATGTTTTCAGAATCCGACGACCGGCATCGGAGAAGGTGATCGATGCATTGCCAAAAAAATAAAGAATAAGGGAAACTGTTCATGGGCGGGTCGAATCGGGTCAGATACAGGTCGAGTCCTGACTGTTAAAATGGATCCTAATTAAAATAGATGAAGTTGTTTTGAATTAGTGGGAAGCTGAGTTTATGCTGACATTAGTATGACACAGCAGACCAGATGAACCGGTTGTTTCACCTTTAATTTGGACCGATTCACTTGAAAAGAGGCTAGACCAGACGGTTTAAGTTAAATAATTTCTAAAATTCTATTTTCATCCCAAAAGTTTATGATAATTACGATTTTGCCAAAAAATTAATTAAAAATTAAATTTTAAATTAAGAAAATTACTAAAATGACCTTAAGTCAATTAAAATGCAAGAATAATCTAACCCAATATTTTTGGGCATTCTAGACTCAATGGCAGTGTCCAATTTCTGAAATCAAACCCCAAAAAATATGAACGGACAAATGACAAAATTTTATTTATGTCCTAAGTGATTAATTAAGCTATCAATTGAACTTTGATGACCTTGAAAATACCTACACTGAAATTTGTGGACATTCCGGACCCAACAGTAGGGTCCATTTTACGAAACGAAGTCCCAAAAAGATAAACACATAAAATGTAATAATTACCAATATGCCTTTAGCGACATCAAAGCTAGTTAAATGTTAGAAAGGGTCTATTCTAACTTTATTTGACAATCGGGACTCAATGTTAGAGTCCGTTTAAGCAAACGAAGCACCGAAAAGTATGACATGTGAAAGCATAAAATTACAAAAATGCCCCTAGGCTTAATATAAGCTATAGATATGAAAAGTAAGATCTGAAAAGGCCTAAACTAATTATCTTCAACGCTCTATACCTAACAATGATGTCTATATGGGAAAAATTTGACCCAGTGACAGACCAAAAAATGACGAATACGTCATTATGACTAAAAGAATCTACCAAAAGAGTCTAAATGAAATTAAAAGACATATATTAAAGTTTTAAAAACTACCTGGACTCACAAAAATGATGTCTGCATGGGCAAACGATGAACCTAAGAGAAGAGACGTAAAAAAAAAAATTAATAAAATACCCTTAATGGGAGAATAAGTTTTAGATGGGACCCGAGAGAGGGTATGGGACTTGCCTTAAGGTTTAGAAGGCCGCCGAATCCAAAAATGGTGTCGGCCTAAGCTAATAACATCAAAGAGATAGTAATTTAATAAAATCATATGTTTGTTCAGATATTGAGTTTAGTTTAATATGTGATCTAGGATCACCAACAAGGAGCTAAGGATAAGACAAGTGCCAAGACAAGTAAAGTAAGCAAGTAAGGGAAGGACTCTGGACTCTGGACCACAAGTGGGTAATCCTGGATTTTAAGTAGAGGTTTTAACTCGATGATTCTGAAGTATTTTAAATTCAATTTTCTAAATTTAAATGACTCGTGTTTTAAACATGCTATTTGTTTCATTTTTAAATATTATCATGAACTACAAATGTGCTTGTCTCAAATGCCAATTGTTTATAAAGTTCTTACTTCGGCATGTCTATTTTAACTTCAAAATTATGTTAAATGTCTTCTCTAAAAGTTAATGTTTCTCATTCCAACTATGTTTAAAATGCTTTTGAAAAGCATCTATTTGAAAAACTAAGTTTTAAACGCCTTCATTTGCGAACTAATAATGCAAGATAATTGTGCATAAGCACCACAAGCTCGTGAGATCCCACAGAACTCACACATGAGAATTCGCTCGCTAGAAGGCATGGAGACTCCCACGAGAATTGGTCTATAGATAAAAAAAATATAGATCAACGAGATAAAACATACAAGGCCAGATCAATACAGACTCATTTAGAAAGTGAAAAGATATAACATTGTATAATGGTAACCAGTTTAACCCCCATCACTCTAAACATAGATGAGATAAAGCATACAAGGCTGGATCGATACGAACTTACATAGAAAATAAAAAGATAAAACATTGTATAATGGTACCGAAATTCCTCACGATCTTTGTGCAAAGCTCGCATGGATTTATCCATGATATATACAAGTGATATGAAGGTGGGGTATGGGACCCACAACCACAATGAAGTAGAAGTTCAAAAAGCAAAGTGCGCATGAGGTATGGGACTCACGGTTAAGTTAAACATGATACCTAGAAGTGTGTAAGGTCTAGGGCTCAAAATTATAGTAAGTATGAAGTCCGCGTGAGGTACGGGACTCACCATTAGAGTAGGATGAAGTTTAGATGTGAAGATAGGGTATGGGACCCACAACTAATGTAATATTGATGAATGTAATGTAATTTTTCAAAATAATATATTCGAGCTTATCTAGATACTGCAAGGAACTGTGTAACACATGTAAATTACTTTCGCTGCAATAATCAAACTTGATGTGATGTATGATTGGAATGGATTTGTTTAAAAAACTTCACCTACATTCCCTAATCCGTATAGGGTGGGTTACAGAGATGTGAAAAGTCCAGTTGTTTGATGGATTGACTATGATAGCTTGAGGATTCGAGAGGAATTTAAAGACAATTGGTGAGAATAGTGCTAGAGGTAGTTAGATCGTTCAGAGACACAATGTATTTCACTTTACATCATAGTTCATCACTTCTATGAGTATTGGCCCAACTCCTGAGTTGTACTCAAATGATTGTTGTCCTTGGTAGTTTTCTCTGTCATCAATCGGTGTATAATCTCTTCTTTCCCATTCTTTTTAATTTACTATATGCTTGATTTGAATTGGTTCTGTTTTATTTAAGAAATTGAGTTTTTCATGATTTCATAATTGTACATTTAATTGAGACAATTGAAAAACTTAGTTTAGTAAATTGATTGAAGAAATTAATAACTTAGTTGATTTTGAATTGAATTGTGAAAATTGTTATAAAATCGATTTAGTTGTTAATTTTGGTGAATGTTGAATTGGTTAATTCTTGGTGGTTTCATTGGTGGAAGGGCTTAAACATTAGATTAATCACATTGAGTGATTTTTTGATTGATTGTGTCATCATTTTAATTAACTAAGAATTGAAATTAACATGAAATAAATTTTTAATTCTAAACCTACCTATTCAACCCCCCCTTCGAGGTAATTCAAGACTTGGGACCTTGAGTGATATCCGTGTGATGAGTTAGAAAATGTTTTAGAACATTTCGAGTTCGTTTAGACACTTAAAATGCTAATAAGGGTAAAAACATCATTTTACCGCAACACCGTGACTACATAAATATCGTACCCAAGGAACACTATATTGAGATTTAAAATAGGCTTAGATATATCATAATAGTCATAAGATATTTTTATGAAAAGTGGGAAGGACTAAAATAGGCATTATGAATAAAGAAGGGAAATAGTAAAGGGGGGCAAACATGTAAATAGACAAAGATCATGTTTTTGCCATTATAAAGACCAACTCACTTTACACAACTCACTTTCTCTATTTAAAGTTGGGACAAAGAGGGGAGCTTAGGGGTTCTTCTCATTTTGTCTTTGTTTTCTTTACATTTTCTTAGATTTTCCTTGGGTTGGAGAGGGAATCAACACCATCACTTTTGAAGACTAGGGTTGTTAGGAATCTCACCAAAATCAACAAAGATAAGACTAGGGTTTGTAAAATTTTTAAAGAACAAGATAGGAATTTCTAAACCTAGGTATAGAAATTGTATAGACAGATCTATCATGCATTATTTCGTCTCTTACCATAAAGTTATCCATTTATTCATGTTAGGGCATATGTTGCATGTATCATGAACATTCATGTAATGAGTGCATTCTTGCCATGAAATATCTTCTTTTGATGCTATCTTATTATATGTGTAACTCACAATTAAATGTGAAAATGTTTACATAGTGAATTTGTGATATGGGTTTGTATGCTCTACACATGAAAATACCTCTTGCATGCCAAGTGTTTATGGAAATTCTTAAATGGCTATTTATGTTTAAAAGTGATGTTTGTTCATAGTTGTGTAAATGAATTGACTATGTTAGTGAAATAAAACTAAAAGATGAATATGAATGTAAATGGAATGCCCTTGAATTAGTTTTTTATTCAATAAGAGGAAGAAATGAACATTTAGGGCTTGAAATGGGATTATGTGTTTTGTGTACTCTTGAGTATCGTAAGATTTCGTTTACCTAGTGTCGTGACCTGAAACCCACCCTATGCGAATTAGGGACAACGATCAGCACTGCCACTCTGATAGGTCGTACAAAATCAAATAAATTGCACAAGAGTGATAAAAATTTTCTTTAATTAAATACGGGAGCTACACGTATGCAACTCATCCGATAACAAATCGAACTATAACAAGCATCAATAAGAATATCTCTAACTGAAATTTTGATCATCATGGATCACCATTTAAGCCTAACATCATTACTAATGTTACAATATCACAATACCTAATATTAAGATCAGCCTTACAAAATATATGTTCAAATTATGACTTGGAGTTTTACACTATCAAGATTGCTCACAAGCTCATCACTAGCTCCACTAGTCACATCATTGCATTTCCTCTCATATGGTGCTACTTGAAAAATTGTTATAAATATGAAGTGGGCTAACTTAGCTGAGTAAGTAAATTTATTCACTCTGCCATGTGACAGGGTTAGTTTAGGTAACAAAATGCAACCAAATGGCAAGCGAAAAGATATAGAACAAAATCCAGTCACAAAGAAAAATAAATCACCAAAGAAAACCCATGGGTACAATAGGCATATCCCAAGTAGCTCAAAAAAGTTGATGTAAGTAATTTAACAAGTCAATAATAAAGACTAGGCACATATAATAATCGGCTCCCAAAACTCACAAGATATCACATCAAATCCAGTGATAGGCTTGAAAAGCGTATCAAAAATCAAAGAGTGCATCAATAAATTATGATAGAGATAAAAAATATGCGATTCGAACAAAATAAATGCTATCAAAAAATAGGGCCCAGCTATTCCCAAAAGCACTCATTCAGGTTTACCCTTCATTTAGGTTTCGAAATAACACTAAGAGCTCTTATCAAATATCATGTCTTCCATGGACTAAGTGTTGGGTATCATTCCCAATCACAGACCTGTAGGTCCAAATCAGCATCTATAGAATCAAGATGGACTTTGTGACAGACACAACTCCCGGCACTCATAATAATATCATAATTAGTAAAATTCCACAAGGAATGTAAATATACGTGAAATATCAAATTCTCAACAGTGAGAAACATAACGGTTTTCCAACATCCAAATCAAGGTTATAAAAATAGGCAAGCAATCACATCAAGATACTGGAAAATGAAATCTCAATATATCCACAAGGAAATATAAGTGTGAAATTGTGGAATCAAATAACTGTCAGATGTGTATAAGAATAAAAATTGGTAGCATCGAGAAAACGTAACTGTGACATGGATATGGAATACTGTATATTAGAGTTCGGGTTTACTTACATTGGATTCTTAGCATTGCATTCCCATGCGGGTACCATAATAGCTATCCCATAGCTTTCTTTCCATTTTCATCATTAGGGTGATCTTATAATCATGGACCAAAAATACATTGCATAATGAATTAGTATTCATCCTAACCCTAAACATTGTTATTCAGTGTTTTAAGTTCTTTTGAACTTAGTTTATTCAATTAAGGATCTTCAAATTCCCCGTTTAGGGTTCCCTGATGCCTTATAACTTATTTGACCCTTCAAGGGCATAATGGCAATTTATACTTTTAATGTCCCATATTTTCCCGTACACAATTTACGTATTCAGACTCTATTTTGAGTTCATTCAATCCTTATAACATTTATGTAGACTTATTAATTTCATTTTTATACTTCTGGTAACTTTATTTAGTACTAAGGATGTATTCGTCATGTTTAAATTTGTTACCAAGTCTTATTTTTTTCAAAAGGATGTCATTGTCAAGTCCGGAATGCTAAATATAGTCAATTTAGGGTTTTTCATATTTAAATTAGCTTATTTGTGACTTATATTAAGTATAAGGGCAATTTTGAAATTCTACACTTTCATGCGTTACATTTTTTTGTACTTTGTTTGCTAACATGGACTCCACTGTCAAGTCCAAAATGTCAAATAAAGTCAGAATTTGTCACCTTTGACATTTAACTGGTTTTTGGATTACTAAAGGTAAAATGGTAATTTTGACCTTTCTCGTGTCCATATTTTTTAGGCTTCGTTTCACAAAACGGATCCCGACATTCGGTCTGAAATGTCCCAAAATGTTAAAGTATGTATTTTCACAATCATCGGGGTTCAATTGGTCATTTAACTAATCATTAGGACGTATTTAGAACTATTCCAGTTTGCCCATTCATATTTTTTGAGATTTAATTTCACAAATCGGGCTCCGTCTTTGAGTCTAGAAGGCCTAAAAGTATTAGGTTGCATTTTTTTTTTATTCTAATTGGCCTTCATTTGGCCTAAGGGTATTTTGGTAATTTCTCTTATAATTGAAAGGATTTAAAATTAATATTAAATTAATTTCCTGGGCTATTTCGTAATTAACATAAACAATTGGGGTCAAATTATAATTTTAGAAACTATAAAACCCTAAACCATTCAGTTGGGTTCCAAGTGAACCGGTCAAAAACAGTACTGAACCAACCGGTTCGTCCGGTTCATTGCATCATGCTGATGTCATCATGATATCAGCCCTACCTTTTTATTTTTTTAATTCTTTTAAGTCAAAACAGCGTCATTCCAATAAGTGTTTAAACCCAATTATTAATTCGATCGGGTCTAAACCCGGGTCTGAACTAAGACTCGACCCGATTACTATTATTCTTCCCTAAGACTCCGGTAAAGACTCTGACGACGGCTCCAGTGGTCTTCTCCGGCCCCAGCGACCGTCGCTGGTTGATTTCCATCCACTGTCCAACGTGGTTTGAACCTAATTTGTAATAACCTCAAAATTTATTTTTTTTTATATATAAAAATTTTGTGGTTATTATTATTATTATTATTATTATTATTATTTATTATTAATATTATTGTTATTATTAAAAATGTGAAATGAATGTAATGTGTATATTATTATGGATGCATGGGTGTTATGTATATATATGGTGTGTATATGTGTGGGATATTACATGTATGTGTATGTGCATATGTATATATATAACAGTGCATGTGTGCACTATGTGTGTGTGCAACAGATCTAGTGTGTGTGTGTTTGTGACAGGTCGTGTAAGTGTGTGTGTCTAGAGTGTGTGTAATGAGTGATATATGTATAGGTATATATATAAGGCAACTTTGCATTTAATGCAATGCTGCCTTGTAGAGAAAAGAGGAAGGCTGAACGGAGGGGAGAAGGTCAAGAAAAGGGGCTGGCAGTGGGAGACGTGAGGGAGTTGATGTGTGAGGGTTATATCTTGGTCTCGGTTGGGAGAAATCAAAGAAACGAGAAACAGAGAGAGAGAGAGAGAGAGAGAGAGAGAGAGAGTTCTAGAAAGAAGGAGTCTTGGAGCTTGAATCAAGCTTGGAACCAGAGGGTGAAGGAGGTGCACGGCTAGAGAGAGAAACCTAACAAAAACCATGAGTGGTCCATTCTGATTTTTTTTGTTTCTTAGCATGTTATATAGATTCGATTCTTGCTTCTTATAGTGTATGAAATATGGATTATTTTGCAAAAGAAATCGCTTAAAATGATTAAGAAACGAGATAGAAACAGTGAGTTACAGGTTTCGGTTATGGGAGGTGGGTTTTGACATTTTATGTGTAGAACTTGGTTTAAATGGTAGGGAACGAACCCTAGGAGGTGCAGAAACCCACTAGGATAAACATGGAGGTTGAACCGTGACCAAAAAGTCACGAAAATGAAAGAGTAGGGTCGGCCGGAGGGTTGACCGGAACCTTTGAACCCTATTTCGTGAAAATCTAGTGTCTTAGACCCAAAACCAACCTTGGATATGGAATCTACGTGAAAAACCGAAGAGAACCACATTTTTAAAAACATGAAAAGTCCGCCGGAAAAATGTCGCCGGCGCCGGAGAAGGCGCCGGAAACCTACTGGTGCGTCGTTGAACAAACGGGGAAGAAGGGGGACTGTTCGGGTCGGGTCCGGGTTCGGGTTCGGGTTCGGGTCGGGCTTGGGCGATCCGCCCCTGCCACGTGTCGCCCTGATGTTTTAAATTAAAAGATGGAAAGGGGCTGTTTGGCTACGGGTGTAAGAAATTGAAATGGGAACAGGGATATCCTATCCCTGTTCTGGACTAATCCTTATTTGGGTAACCGAATTGAAAATAGGAGAATTGGAATTTACAAATTAACCCTTAGACTTTTTGGGAATTAACTTTGACCCAAGACTTTCAGAATTTACAAACTGACCCCCCAACTGTTAATTATTATAATTTGACCCACCAGAATAAAATATTAATAAAATATTAATTGAATTAATTAATTAATTAGTTAATTTAATTAATTTAATTATTTAAATATTCTAAAATAACCCGGAGTCCAAATGGGACAAGTCATTAGTGTATTTTCACTATCTCGACCATTCTGAGGCCAATGGTGAGGTTTTTTTTACGAGACAGGGTCCCAAAAAATAAAAGACCCGTAGTAACCTTTAAAATTACCAAAATGCCCCTGAATCAAAATACAGTCAAACGAACTTCGAATTAAGTAAACAAATAGTGAAACTTTATTATCTCGAGCATTCCAGACTCAACCGTAGAGTCCGATTTGTGACAAGAGGTCACGAGATGTAAGGACCCGTGAAAAGTGCAAAATGACTATTTTGCCCTTTTTAACCTAGATGTCCGAATTGAGTTCTACGAGAACCTAAACTTATTTTCTTCGACGTCCCGGACTCAATAGTAGAATTTAATTTAGCAGAATAGAAACTTATAAAATAAAGACATAAAATTTGTTGAATAGCATCATTTAGGAAACAAATGAACTGAGTCACTTGTTATGATTTTAGGGACACGAAAAGGCAAGGAGAAAGTGATCTGACCTTCGGTATTCTCACAGTGATCCTACTATACTACGAGTACATTTTCCTAGGGTTGAGGTCGATTCTCAAGTACAATATATTGTGCTAAGTAAGAAATAGAATTGAGATTAGGAATACTTGTTCTGCTGACTTGATTGTTCACATGTTTGCTTGATTGTTTACATGTTTATGTGCTTCATGCTATCTTGTTGTAAGTTGGGTGATAATGTGAATAATGATTGTGTGTATATCACATGTGTTAGTATATTGTGTGTGAATTATATTCTTTGAGAGCTATTGAGACTATGAGATATGTGATTGAAAACATGCTTCATGTATGAATGAGATGTATCGTTGAGATTACATTGTGGCATGAATGAATCAGAGCATATTGGCATAGTGTGATTCCTTGTGCATGGCGTGAGTTGAGCACGTGGTGCTGTGCATTATGAGGGTGCAGATCCTGTGGTGAAAAACCCAAAATCGGCCATTAGGTACTCTCAGGCCTGACGGATTCCGGACCGTGAAGCGAGACATACATGGTACTTGCATGCCATCGGGGAAGATCCATGAAGCGAGACATGGGTGGGCATAGAGTTGCATGGGTGTGTCACGCATACTGATTCATATATATATATATATATATATATATTACATACTGTTCATATACTGCCATGATAATATTGAATGCCATATAGAAATAAATGTACACATGCACATGCCACACCCTTAATTTTGTTTCTTGCATTAGCATTATATTGTATCAGCAGTTGAGCTGACCCATTCGTGGGACAAACATTTCAGATGACGCTCCAGCTGTGCGGGATGTAGAGATGATTTGACTATAGATTATGTTTGGCCCGAGGGGCGTATTTAAAATTGTATAAGGGCATAAGTCCGAGACTATTTTTTATTTTGTATGTTGTGAACGTATGGACTAGACCTTATGTAATGTATCAGAACAGTATATGGAATGTATGCGATTGTCCTTAATTATCTTTTATTTCCTTATTAATTTATTTTTTTTGTCTCGTTACTCGCGCCTCGGGTTCGTTGGAATTCAGGGCGTGACAACGTGGTATCAGAGCTTAGGTTTGAATACCTAGAGACCGTGGGGTGTTGTTAAAACACCATGAGACCCTAGAGTAAGAAGTGATGACTTAGTGTGAACTGTTAGTAGCATGCAGTAGAAACTTATGTGCTATGTGATCATATGTCCTGATGCATGACTTGATGTGATTACGTGTTAATTGATGCTATGTTGAGAGGCATGACATGTATAATGTGTGAAAACTTGTTAAGTGTATGTGTCATGACTTGCTATATGTACTACCCGTTAAAGTACAGGTTATTGATGAGAACATGATTGAGATCACACTTAAATGCTTATATCTGGATGTGAAAAAGTGATATTGAATTTTTCTCTTGGACTTGTAGATATGCCACCTAGACGAGCTCCTAAGAGAGCCGGGCCACCCAGACGGGGTAGGTCTAAGACTACTGCCCAGCCACGACGTGGCAGACCCAGAGCTGCTGCCCCAGCTCGTGATCCTATGGAGGAGGTTCTAGCTCCAGTTGATTCTCCAGGCCATAGTGCAGCTGAGGAGGCAGTTGCTCCTGCACCTGCTCTTGCTCCTGCACCTGCCTCAGTGCCTTGGTCCAGTGGAGGAGGTAGAGCTGACAGTCAGCACCAAAGATATGGCAGCCCTTGTACAGGAGTGTCTCCGTACCATGATGGAGGCACAGGACCACAGGCGATGAGACCAGGGATACCTTCGCGATGAAGGTGTTCTAGAGGATGAGACCACCCACCTTTGCGGGATCGCCAGACCCACTTGTTGCAGAGGAGTGGTTGAGGTAGATCACTCAGATTTTAGACTCACAGGGGATTACTAAGCCCCACTTAAGGATCAGACGCGCTACATTTTAGTTTACAGACCTGGCCAGTCAGTGGTGGGAGGTGGCTGCTGACAGACTACACCAGTTTGGTGAGGGATGTGAGGCGTTTGTGGCCATGTTCAATGACCACTACTTTCCAGTATCTGCCAGAGTAGGGTTTAGGGAGGAGTTCGAGGCGCTTCTTCAGAGGGATATGACAATGGCCCAGTATGAGTCACGATTTACTGCTTTGGGGAGGTTCGCCCCACATATTATTGGACAGGAGGACTTGAGGGTGTACCATTTTCTGAAGGGGTTGAAGACCTCTATTAGGGACAGATTGGCTGGTCATATTATAGAGACATATGAGGAGGCAGTGATCAGGGCCTCCAAGGTGGAGAGGGAGCTAGCCGATCTTAGGGGGATCAGAGAGACCAGAGCTCAGGGCAGAGCACCCACAGTACAGACTTCTACACCTGCCCCGACCTATAAACAGCAGAAGAGGTACCGAGCCAGTGCTTTTTCCACACAGCCATTAACAGGACCCCTCCATTCAGTAGCTCCCCGACCTACCTTGCCATCCACTTCTAGGGGAGGAGGATCACAGCGACCCATCTCATGTTATACATGCGGACAGCCTGGCCATAGGAAGGCCGATTGTCCCTTGAGGGGACCTAGCTTTGTACAGGGTGTCGGGTCCAGTTAGGGGTCATTGCCACTACCTCTACCGGCACCGAGTCAGAGAGCCCCATCGATTTGTTACACCTGTCAGCAGCCTGGCCATTTTAGGGCCAACTGCCCTCAGGGGCAGACTGCACAGAGCACACCGAGGCCCCATTATTACCAGTATACACAGGTGCCTCTGCCCCAGCCACAGTCAATCTCGGGACTCCCAGCACCCTATCACCAGCCTGCATCTTCTGCACAGAGTGTCAGAGCCCCAGCACCTAAGAGAGGAGGCCAGCAGGCACAGAGAGGGGGAGGCCAAGCAGGGCCAGACCACTCAGGGCCGAGTCTATGCGGTAGCCACCCCGGAGACCTCTACTGCCGGGCCATCAGGAGTCAGAGGTACATTCCTTATATCCAGTTCATGGGCCAGTGTGTTGATAGATTCAGGTGCATCACATTCATTTATTTCCACTGCGCTTGCTATGTCATTGGGTTTGGATATAGATTGGTTGGACACCCCCTTGCGTGTTAGTACGCCAGTTGGGGGTAGTGTATTACTGACGAGGATCTGTAGAGATTGCTCTATAGAGATAGCTGATCAGTGTCCTTCACTTTGACTTTATTGTACTTGACATGACTGGGTTTGATGTGATTCTGGGGATGGATTGGTTATTCACCTACAGGGCGAGCATAGATTGCTACAGGGGGAGAGTGATCGTGTGCACTCCTGAGGGGGACTATTTTTACTTCACAGGGGATCGGGGGGATTTCTTGGTTCCACCGTTACGTGATTCTAGGAGCTGGGGAGGCCACAGCTATATGCTAGCTAGTTTGATTGCGGGTGATTATGAGACCGCAGAGATTGTGTTACCCCTAGTGGCGGATGAGTTCCCCTACGTTTTCCCGAGTGACTTGACTTGTCTACCCCCTAGACGAGAGGTTGAGTTCACCATAGAGCTTATTCCCGATGCTACACCCATTTCCATACCACCTTACTGCATGGCTCCAGTTGAGTTGAGGGAGCTGAGGGAACAGTTGAATGACCTATAGCGGAAGGGGTTTATCCATCCTAGCACTTCTCTGTGGGGTGCCTTGGCACTGTTTGCGAAGAAGAAGGACGGGACACTGCGGTTATGTGTGGACTACAGGAGGCTGAACCAGATGACTATTAAGAATAAGTAACCGTTGCCGAGGATTGACAATTTATTTGATTAGTTGAGAGGTTCGAGATGTTTCTCGAAGATTGATCTTAGATCGAGTTATCACCAATTGAGGGTCAGGGAGGAGGACATAGCGAAGACAGCTTTCTGCACTCGCTATGGTCGTTATGAGTTTGTGGTTTTGCCCTTTGGTGTGACGAATGCCCTAGCGGCATTCATGGACTTGATGCACCGTATTTTTAGCCCTTACCTAGACCAGTTTGTGGTGGTATTTGTGGATAATATATTAGTATATTCGCCTGCTGAGGATGTACATGCCTATCATTTGAGGACTGTACTACAAATTTTGAGAGAGCATCGCCTGTTTACCAAGTTCTTGAAATGCGAGTTCTGGCTTCGAGAGGTACAGTTCTTAGGCCATGTCGTATCTTGTGGAGGGGTACCTGTAGATCCCTCCAAGATTGAGGCTGTCATGAGCTGGGAGAGACCGAGCAGTGTATTTGAGATTCGGAGTTTTCTGGGGTTAGCCGGATACTACCGACGATTTGTGGAGGGTTTCTCCCATCTTGCCACGCCGATGACTCGTCTGACGCGCAAGGGCATCAGATTTTTATGGACAGATGACTGTGAGCAGTCTTTTCAGGAGTTGAAGAGGAGACTGACTTCAGCGCCTGTTTTGGTCATACTTGAGAGGGAAGTGGGCTATGCTGTGTACTATGATGCTTCCCGAGAGGGATTAGGTTGTGTGCTGATGCAGGATGGTTGAGTGGTAGCCTATGGTTCTCGCCAGTTGAAGAACCATGAGCGGAACTACCCCACACATGATTTGGAGTTAGCTGCCGTCATCTTCGCACTGAAGAGTTGGCGACACTACTTGTATGGGGAGAGGTTCGAGGTTTTCTCTGACCACAAGAGCCTCAGGTATATCTTTATACAGAAGGACCTGAAACTTAGGCAGAGGAGGTGGATGGAGTACATGGAGGATTATGATTTTGACCTTCAGTACCACCCAAGGAGGGCCAATGTGGTGGCTGATGCACTCAACAGGAGGTCGAGGGGTACTATTGCCAAGTATTGCCATCAAGGAGTGGGAGATGATGGGGGATATTGGCGAGTTTGATTTAGACCTTGCTGAGTTTGAGGGACATGCCACTCTGTTTAGCTTGTGTGTACAGCCCACCCTTTTGACTAGAGTCATGGAGGCACAGCTAGTGGATGCTGAGGCAGATCAGATCAGAGTACGGATTGCTAGTCCTGAGGGATTTGCGGGATGGACAGTGCATTCTGACCTTAGCTTGAGGTATTTGGGTAGAGTTTTTGTCCCAGAGTCTCTCAGGGCTGACGTCCTTAGAGATTTCCATCACTCAGGTCTGGCAGTGCACCCAGGGGGCATTAAGATGTATCATGATCTACGCCGTCAGTATTGGTGGACGGGGATGAAGAGAGATGTGGCGCAGTTTGTGTCGAGATGCCTCACGTGCCAGTAGGTGAAGGCTGAGCACCAGAGACCTGGAGGGTTGTTGCAGCCATTGCTAGTGGCCGAGTGGAAGTGGGAGCACGTTACTATGGATTTCGTGATGGGTCTTCCGAAGTCACCGCGAGGCCATGATGCAGTTTGGGTTATCGTGGACAGGCTGATGAAGTCTGTTCACTTTTTGCCGATTAGAGTGACTGATTCATCAGATGCCCATAGTAGATTGTACATTCGAGAGATTGTACGACTACATGGGGTTCCAGTATCCATTGTTTCAGACAGGGACCCACGTTTCACTGCCCGGTTTTGGCAGAGTCTCTAGACAGCCTTAAGGACTTAGCTCCAGTTTAGTATTGCCTTTCACCCTCAGACCGATGGCCAGTCAGAACGTACAGTTCAGATCCTTGAGGACATGCTTAGGGCTTTTGTCATGGATTTCAGGGGTAGCTGGGAGGATCACCTTGCCTTAGTCGAGTTTGCCTACAACAACAGCTATTAGTCCAGTATTACGATGGCACCATTTGAGGCATTGTATGGTAGGCCGTGCCGTTCCCCGGTGTGTTGGACTGAGGTGGGAGAGACGGCTGCCTTGGGGCCTGATATAGTCCATGAGACCATGGACATTGATACAGGTGATCAGGCAGCGCTTGTTTACAGCCCAGAGTCGCCTAGAGGAGTTATGCAGATAGGCGACGGCAGCCCTTGTCATTCGAGGTGGGGGACCACGTGTTCCTCAAGGTATCTCCCAGACGAGGTTTGAGGAGATTTGGGCGCGGTGGGAAGCTATCGCCACGATTTATAGGCCCCTTTGAGATTCTTGGGAGGGTTGGTGAGGTGGCTTATAAGCTGGTATTACCACCGCAGCTATCTGGAGTTCATGATGTCTTTCATGTGTCGATGTTGAGGAAGTACCAGCCTGACCCCTCCCATGTATTAGATTGGGTAGATCTTCAGCTAGAGGGCGACAGCTTCTTATGACCAGAGACCCGTAGAGATATTGGACTCGAGGGACCAGGTTTTGCGAGGCAGGACCATCCCTTTGGTCAAGGTTCGTCGGAACCATCATAGGGCTGAGGAGGCTACTTGGGAGCATGAGGCCGAGGTCCTGTACTAGGTATCCCGAGTTGTTTGATCCTTGATGTATTTTATTTTAAATTTCGGGATGAAATTTCTTTAAGGAGGGAAGGATGTAATAACCTCAAAATTTTTTTTTATATATATATATATATATAAATTTTGTTATTATTATTATTATTTATTATTGTTATTATTAATATTATTGTTATTATTAAAAATGTGAAATGAATGTAATGTGTATGTTATTATGGATGCATGGGTGTTATGTATATATATGGTGTGTATATGTGTGGGATATTACATGTATGTGTATGTGCATATGTATATATATAACAGTGTGTGTGTGCACTGTGTGTGTGTGTTTGTGACAGGTCGTGTAAGTGTGTGTGTCTAGAGTATGTGTAATGAGTGATATATGTATGGGTATATATATATAAGGCAGCTTTGCATTAATGAGTGATATATGTATGGGTATATATATATAAGGCATCTTTGCATTTAATGCAAAGCTGCCTTGTAGAGAAAAGAGGAAGGCTGAACGGAGGGGAGAAGGTCAAGAAAAGGGGCTGGCAGTGGGAGACGTGAGGGAGTTGATGTGTGAGGGTTATATCTTGGTCTCGGTTGGGAGAAAGGAAAGAAAAGAGAAACAGAGAGAGAGAGAGAGAGAGTTCTGGAAAGAATGAGTCTTGGAGCTTGAATCAAGCTTGGAACCAGAGGGTGAAGGAGGTGCACGGCTAGAGAGAGAAACCCAGCAAAAACCGTGAGTGGTCCATTCTGATTTTTTTTTGTTTCTTAGCATGTTACATAGATTCGATTCTTGCTTCTTATAGTGTATGAAATATGGATTATTTTGCAAAATAAATCGCTTAAAATGATTAAGAAATGAGATAGAAACAGTGAGTTGCAGGTTTCGGTTATGGGAGGTGGGTCTTGACATTTTATGTGTAGAACTTGGTTTAAATGGTAGGGAACGAACCCTAGGAGGTGCAGAAACCCATTAGGATAAAAATGGAGGTGAACCGTGACCAAAAAGTCACGAAAATGAAAGAGTAGGGTCGGCCGGAGGGTTGACCGGAATCTTTGAACCCTATTTCGTGAAAATTTAGTGGCTTAGACCCAAAACCAACCTTGGATATGGAATCTACGTGAAAAACCGAAGAGAACCACATTTTAAAAACATGAAAAGTCCGCCGGAAAAATGTCGCCGGCGCCGGAGAAGGCGCCGGAACCCTACTGGTGCGTCGCCGAAAAAACGGGGAAGAAGGGGGACTGTTCGGGTCGGGTCCGGGTCCGGTTCGGGTTCGGGTCGGGCCTGGGCGATCCGCCCCTGCCACGTGTCGCCCTGATGTTTTAAATTAAAAGATGGAAAGGGGCTATTTGGCTACGGGTGTAAGAAATTGAAATGGAAATTGAAATGGGAACAGGGATATCCTATCCCTGTTCTGGACTAATCCTTGTTTGGGTAACCGAATTGAGAATAGGAGAATTGGAATTTACAAATTAACCCTTAGACTTTTTGGGAATTAACTTTGACCCAAGACTTTTAGAATTTATAGACTGACCCCCCAACTGTTAATTATTATAATTTGACCAACCAGAATAAAATATTAATTAAATTAATTGATTAATTAGTTAAATAAATTAATTTAATTATTTAAATATTCTAAAATAACCCGGAGTCCAAATGGGACAAGTTATTAGTGTATTTTGACTATCTCGACCATTCTGAGGCCAATGGTGAGGTCTGTTTTATGAGATGGGGTTCCAAAAAATAAAAGACCCGTAGTAACCTTTAAAATTACCAAAATGCCCCTGAATTGAAACACAGTCAAACGAACTTCGAATTAAGTAAACAAATAGTGAAACTTTATTATCTCGAGCATTCCGGACTCAACCGTAGAGTCCGATTTGTGAAAAGAGGTCATGAGATGTAAGGACCCGTGAAAAGTGCAAAATGACTATTTTGCCCTTTTGAACCCAGATGTCCGAATTGAGTTCTACGAGAACCTAAACTTATTTTCTTCGACGTCCCAGACTCAATAGTAGAATTTAATTTAGCAGAATAGAAACTTATAAAATAAAGACATAAAATTTGTGGAATAGCATCATTTAGGAAACAAATGTACTGAGTCACTTGTTATGATTTTAAGGACACGAAAAGGCAAGGAGAAAGTGATCTGACCTTCGGTATTCTCACAGTGATCCTGTTATACTACGAGTACATTTTTCCCGGTTGAGGTCGATTCTCAGGTACGATATATTGTGCTAACTAAGAAATAGAATTGAGATTAGGAATACTTGTTCTGCAGACTTGATTGTTCACGTGTTTGCTTGATTGTTCACATGCTTATGTGTTTATGCTATCTTGCTGTAAGTTGGGTGATAATGTGAATAATGATTGTGTGTATATCACATGTGTTAGTATATTGTGTGTGAATTATATTCTTTGAGAACTATTAAGACTATGAGATATGTGATTGAAAACATGCTTCATGTATGAATGAGATGCATCATTGAGATTACATTGTGGCATGAATGAATCAGAGCATATTGGCATAGTGTGATTCCTTGTGCATGGCGTGAGTTGAGCACGTGGTGCTGTGCATTATGAGGGTGTAGATCCTGTGGTGAAAAACCCAAAATCGGCCATTAAGTACTCGTAGGCCTAACGGATTCCGGACCGTGAAGCGAGACATACATGGTACTTGCATGCCATCGGGGAAGATCCGTGAAGCAAGACATGGGTGGGCATAGAGTTGCATGGGTGTGTCACGCATACTAGTTCATATATATATATTGCATACTGTTCATATACTGCCATGATGATAATGAATGCCATATAGAAATAATTGTACACATGCACATGCCACGCCCTTAATTTTGTTTCTTGCTTTAGCATTATATTGTATCAGCAGTTGAGCTGACCCATTTGTGGACAAACATTTCAGATGACGCTCCAGCTGTGCGGGATGTAGAGATGATTTGACTATAGATTATGTTTGGCCCGAGGGGCATACTTAAAATTGTATAAGGGCATAAGCCCGAGACTATTTCTTATTTTGTATGTTGTGAACGTATGGACCAGACCTTATGTAATGTATCAGAACAGTAATATGGAATGTATGCGATTGTCCTTAATTATCTTTTATTTCCTTATTAATTTATTTTTTTTGTCTTGTTACTCGCGCCTCGAGTTCGCTGGAATTCGGGGCGTGACATAATTTGCATGAGGATTCTATATCTACCATCAAAAATCAATTTCACTACACCATTGCTGTCGAAATAGTGAAGTTCAGTGGGTCTCCGGTAAGACCTGCTTTTCTAGCGAGCCTTTTCCTTTTCTATTTCGAGGATTTTTAATGATTGTTTCACTCCCAATTTTCTCCTATGGGTTCCTGGATTTGTGGGGAACATTTTCCCATTCCTAAAACACAACAAAACAAGTCTTAATACATCCATTCAATTTCTCTCTCTCTCTAAACTATAACCCCTTATATAACCATGGTTTCTTAACCATTTTAATTGATTCAAGTTGCAGAATGCTTTTAATACTTTTTCGATCCATGCCATTTGTTTGAAGTTTTAATCAAGTTAGTTTAAAAATCTACTTTTTTATATTTCGGGTCCTAAAGTTCTTAGGGTTTTCTTCACTTAATTTGTTCCCTTTCTTCCCCATTTTCATTCTTTTCCAATTCTAAATACACACAGATAAATCTAAACTACTAAAACAGCCTTCTTGTAAGAAACGTTTTAGTGGGAGAAACTCACCTCAAATAGCCATCTCCTCATTCTCCCCTTGTCTCTAGGCTTGCGTGGCTCATTTGAGCTTCAACAACTTCAGTGGCCCTCCCTCTTCATACTCCAGACCTTGCATGCAATAGGGAGGGCTACATAGCCTTCTTCTTCTTCTTCCTTCTTCCACTCTCTCTGTCTCTTTCTAAATTCTTTTCTCTCTCTCTAGCCAACCATTATGGTCTGTTTTTCTTTTTTTTTTTTTACACACGCATAGCACACACATGATATATATATATATACAACACACACAGACACACACATACATATATATATATATATATTAATTTCTGCATGAATTATGATTGGCCTATGTGAGGGTCCAATGAGGTGTTGACACCTCAGCTCTTGAGCATGCAAACTAGAAATTTTATGTAGCATATATATATATATATATATATATTGTGGGATATATAGCACAAAAGTGTTCCAGCTAAGTTGGCTATTCTTTTTGGTCATAAGATTCTCCCTGTTTTTTATCTTGAGTTTAAGGCTTTGGGCCAACACTTTTGGCCTTCTTTTCTTTCTTTTTCTTTTCTTATACCTTGTTTGGAATTCTTGTTGTATTTCTTGAATTTCCAAAATTATTTTTTAATTATCATAAAAGTCTCTTGAAATTCCCATAAGACTTTTGATTTTTGCACGCTTCACTTATATATTGTAAGTCTTGTTTTGATATATTTTATCGTGTCTTAATTATACCAAAAATCTATTATATTTATCAAAAAATTCTCGAATAATTTTGTTTTGTTCGCGTATCACGCTAATTTCTCCCAATTGCACTTCGAGTACTCATTTTCCTCATTTACTTGTGTGTTAATCCCCAATCAATCACTAGTTGTAACTTCTTATCAAGTCATGACACTTGGCATTAAATTTCATTCTCAAATCGGTCGTCTCTAATTTAGGATTAATTGTTTTCATCATTTATACCTTTGCTTCCATATTTTCTAGTCACTAGTTATATCTAGCATTGCCCATGGTTAATAGGAAAATTAACTTATGAAAATTTTCATTATCATTAATTACTTTGCTTAATTGGGTCGGAGTGTTACATCTTACCCCCCTTAAAATAAGTTTTGTCCTCAAAACTCGAATTTTCATATTTAGGAAGCTCTAATATCTTTTCATGCCAATTTCATTATCATGGTTTCCCTTTTAATCTGTCTCTTGGACTTATCGCTGGCATTTAAAAGATCATATCTTCAAACAAGAAGATTTTTCACACATGATTCGCCATTTTTTTTGTACACCTCTTTGCTCTAATTCAATAGAGATCTTGAAAGTCATAGGTTTGACTTTCAACTTCTTCGAGACTTTAAACTTAATCCTCCAAATTCTAGTATTAGCGTTTCAGTGCTTATTTCTTTAGTTTTGAGACCTATGGTTATGGGTCTATTATACTTTCACTACTCACTCTGAGTCATCTTTTCACTTACTCAATTATTTCCCACTGTCATCCATATTATGACTACTTCCACATCTAGTCGTCGTATTAATTTTATTTCACACTAAGTCGGGATTACATTACCGTTGATGAGAATGCAAAATGTCATATTTTTTCTCCCTTAATGTTTACTTTTTTTATCCTTATTTGGTGCCTAAATGTACTCATTATTCTTATATTTGGATTTAGGATGCAAATGGAGGCGCTAAGTGCAAAACGAAGCTAATTGGGCGATTCTAACAGTTTTGATTTTGCTTTGTAATCTGGGCATAAATCTCTCATCTGAGCTCCGATTGAGATGATTCAAGATGCTATGGAAAGCCAAGAAATATTTATACAAATTTCAGGTTTGTGTTTTGAGAGATTCTAGCTACATTAAGGTCTAAATCTAGCTTGAAGTGGCTATACTTGCATTACTAACGTTCCTTAGCTGCACGAAATTCTAATGCGCGGGTCCACGCGATTTATTTTTGGAAATTCCAAATCTAGTGGCTGAAAATTTCAGCTGAAAGCACCACTTTCCTAGTTATATTAAGACTTTA